>JAABNY020000106.1:1009838-1027521 GCA_015164015.2 Brevimyrus niger | reverse complement strand
ATCAGAATTTGCATATTTCATGTATAGTTAAAGTCAATCATCAAATCATCACCTTAATCATCAAAAAGTGCTCGTCCCCCACGGTCTCCAGATAAATCCTCCAGAATGGAGCGTGGATCCAGTCACCCACTCTCACATGCAGCATTTTCAGGCCTTACATGGCCTTGTTGGTTCTTCTGCACTTTTGAAGATTAACTGATGCTTCTTTCCAACACCCCATTTACCTAACTGCCAGGTACAAACTGATGGGTTAATTCTGGTTTGTTTTATCCCTGTGTTAATCAGTACCGATGCCCATTTGACAGAACGTGGTTTAAAGTATTTTAATCATCTTCCCAATCAGAAAGTGACACGAGTTATTAATCTGGAGCTGCACAGAATTAAATAACAATAAATACTACATGCTCTGATCCCTCATTATTAATTATATTAATACGAAGTGACTGTAATAAAAATGATAAAAATTACAAATAAAATGGAATGGGACTTAGTGATGCGGTCCTGTTATGCTTTGCTTCATATGGGTTTCACTGGAAAATTGTATTTACTGCATGTAAAGAAAAACCTAGAGCAATACCCTGCTTGGATTTCCTAGAAATCCCTCAGAATTCCTCCATCTTTCAGGCTTTCCAAGGTGGAACAGCATCTATTATTACATATTTATAATATTTACAGTTATCATTGTGCTTTTATTAAAACAATGCTTTTATCTTTTTTAATTAGCAGATCTATGAATTACCCTTTAAAGTCTTCAATCATGTGTCAGGGTGTTTTATTCCATACAGCCCAAGAGAGAAATGTTTTTGCAAATCAACTTTCCCAAAGCTGCAAATCTTCATACCTCCGTGACAGTTTTAAATGAAGCCTTGGGTCTGAAGTTACAGTCGGAGAGTTCTTAACATTTCTAACAAAATTATAAATGCATTTTAAATGCTACTTGAATTCATTATTTTCATCCATCCACCCATCCTCCTAAACTTGTATCATTCTATCACCTATCCTGGTCAGGGTCTAGATGTCATCATTTCCACTATTTTTAAAATAATAAAAGAAAAAATACTAAAGCGATTTATGACTAAAACAGTCTTAATTTCCAGATCTCGTTTTCCAAAACCGCGTTCTGCAGATTTCACCTCACCGTCCTGGTAAATCTTACCCGTGCTGACAACGATGTCTTTTAGATTAACCTCAACTGACACCCAAATCTCTCTTCATTTTTTCCCGGGTTATGCAGTGATTGGAGTGTTTCTCTCTGACGGATTTCAGCCAACTGTGCAGAAAGAGATCCATTCCAGAAACTTCCCGGGCTGTTGGCACTCCTCTGGGATTTAACTTATGCCTCACTTTTGTCATTCTTTTGGCTTGTTCTCCACAAATTCTCCTCACCAGCCTTCTTTCATGTAACACTGCGCTTACAACCATTCAGGCTGAGCTGGGGGTCCTATCCAAATATGAATTTTATCATAAGGCAACTGGCGGGCAACAGCGGACTTTTTACAGCGGTTGAAATCTATGACTTTGCCTGTGTCACACAGCCATCTAGTGGTGACATCCATTATCTTTTTCTGTCCTTTTATCAAATCTGAATATGAAATCACAAGACAGAAAGTATTGAGTCCCGCAAAAGATACAGACTGTGAGGACTCTCAGAAACCGTTTATTTAAATTCATCAGCTATACATTTTACTGCCGTTTTTATATATAGCAAGGATTGGTAACGCTTTATATTAACTGCATCTTCATGACGCCTGTATAATGCATTCATAGAACATGCATTGCACCTTCATAATGCATTTACTGGAGATCCATATGCAGCATATAAGTATTCCTTCGGCATTTCGTATAACGCTGCATTCTTAAAACTTTAAGTTAAATATACATTACTAACAACATTATATGATTATACGATTATAATGTTTATTAATGTATATTACAGCAGTCATGCTCATTGAAAGTATTACGAATGCGTAGTGCTTTAAGATATGTAAAGGTATACTTATATGCTGCTTTAAATGAATAATGAATGCATTTTTATACTTTGAAAGAAACACGTCAGGATGTTGATTTCTCAGGATTGACATGTGTTCTAAATTATTATAAGAGCATATTTTATTTTACTTAAAAGCTTGTGTTTTATTTGTGAGCTTAGACTGATTTCATACACCATATACCATTTACATAAGCCTAATACACGTTCCTTTTTTCATCGGAATGCATCTTTTGTTATAATATCCAACATGAACTAAGTATATACGTCAAAAACGCGATCCACACAGAGACGTGGTCAAACAAGACCAGGTGATATTACATTTAGCTTTAACTTTTTATCTTGCACGGATCCCCGTAATGGGACATCAACCTTCCCTATACAATACTGAGTCTGCGTAGACCATTCAGACAATTCAATATTAGTATGCAGTCATTATTTCCGGACATAATAGCCTACTACAGGCGGATGGCAAAGTGACTAATCACCACTTCAACAGTCAGGAGCATATCACCTCACCTTCCAATACCCAGACATACATTTAACCCTGACATACCGCGGTTAATTATTTTACACAGCAGAGAGTTTTGTTCTTTTTCTATTCATCCCACGACTGAGTTATGTGACAAGCACGTCGGAAGCAGGTACGATTATAAACCAGAACAGCAGATGGCGTGTGTGCCTCTGTGCGTGTGTTTGTGTGTGCGCGCGTGTGTCCACGTCATTCAAAAAGAGAGCTATATAAACCTTGAATTAAGAGGCTATGAACATCGCGATGCTTCTGAAGGAGAAGTGTCACCCAGTTCAATGAACAGCATCGACTGGGCCACAGACAACGAACTGCTGTAGAGGTTCTGAAACAAATAGCTAAGAATCCATCCATCCATATTTTAACCGCATAACTGTCAGGCGTGGGGCATTAGGTGGGGGTATACCTCGCGTATTTGATTTGAAACCCCAGCACTAGAGGGGTGAGAGAACAGTGCCTCCCACTGAGCCACCATGCTGCCCAGTACGCATGTATATAGGAGTGAACAATAATAAACTTGTACTCATTCAATTTACCATAAATATTAAGCACAGAGAAACCACGAAGATTGAGACTTTCCCAGTTAGGTTTTATGCATCTGCACAGACATCATTACATTAAATAACTGATACCTTCTACTGCAGCATTGTCAATGGAAGTATTTTTATAAACAAGCCACTTTAAGATTGTCTGAGGAAATATCTGACACTCCCTGCGGTGTCTGTCTTAGTAACTCCGTTGTTTCCCTGTGTTTTCCTTTGAGGGTCCTGTCATATTTCCATGGGTGCATCAGAAATTCCCAAATTTCAGCTCATGTGGTCCGAGGATTAGCTTCTGTGCAACCCAAATGACGTTTCATTAAAATCAAAAGAAACGTTGTAAGGCACGGTAATGCAGTCAATCTCTGCAAGTAACCAGTAACCAGAGGTAAATAAATTACATACTGTAAGCAATGGACATTCGACCATTATACCAACAAATTTCTTAAACATATGCAAACAGAGAAATTACGCAAACTCCACACAGAGAGAACATGCGAACTTCGCACAGAGTGAAGGTTCAGAGGCAGAGAAAAGGGCTGGGCCATAGTACTGTAGGTACAGTATCTGCATGGGGGGGTACCAACTGAACCACTGTACCATCCCTCCCCCCAGCTGTCCCTATGGAGGAACATTCCAGTGGAGTTTTACAGAAGCGGCTTCTGTCATCTATCTTACTGAGAGCTACAATATTCAGGATTAAAGTATCTAGACATCAGGCTTCCAAAATAAACTAACCATTCTTCAGGATTACAGAGCTATCCCACCTGTCATACTTGGCCATTTGAATAGCAAATATATTCACTGAGATTCGCTCTGGTGTATTTATATAAGCTTTATTCAAATGTAGCCAAATGCATAACATATTTTTTTCGTCGCTAACTTCTATTTCTCCCATTTTTCATTTTCCCTTTTCCAAGCTCGGATGACAGCGCTGCCCCCTCGTGGTGGTGAAACGCATTTGTTGAGTACGAGCATGTCAGCCCTCGTCAGCCGACGAACGGATTACGTTTAGGTATGCAAATTACAGGAATGTTCGAAGCAGGAAACTTTTCGTGAAATTTATAGCATTTTTCATCAAATTATTATTGGGGAATTATTACGAAATAATTTATCGGTACGATTTAATGCCCTTTATTCACTACTTTATACGATCATAAAAGACTACGAAAAACGAGACGCTTGAGTTATTTGTGCTGACATTTCATACAGTATGTTAATATAAACACAGAGTGAGCCGTAAGATGAAAAAGTAGCAGTCGAGCCGCAGATGACGCGTAGCATTAGCAATAGTGATTAAAGGGGGTCCTGTAATCGAACCCGTTCCGGAAGAGGTGCATATAGCCGAGGACAGAAGCTGCGCTGAATAATCGCATGTTTGCTGTTCACTCGGGAAAGAGCTGATTTTGATGTCAGAGGCACATTTTCTGCATGTGCTTGGGCTCTAAGCAGAGTCCAGCCCTTGCTTCAGCAAAGCTGCTAAACTTTGCAGACTCGCCACATCCTGACGAATGTTACCATTTTAGTACTTTTTTTCGAGGGAAAATTTAATAATATTACTTCAAGGTGGCATTTTTTGGATTTTTTTTAGTAATTCCTGCAAGAAATCATCCTGCAAAGATCATCCTGCATGCAAACGTATTCAAGTAGACTTGCGCTACATTTTATTTAGTTCGAGCAACGTGTAACTAACGCTGCTTAGTCTGCTAACATTTCCATTTCTGCGAGCAAGCGGGGAAGAAAAGCTTCCTCTATAACAGAATATGTAGAATATGACGCTGCTAGCAAGTATGTCTCTGCAAACATTTTACCGGAAATCAAGATCTCCTGGTCAGAATATGTCAAGCACAAAAAAAGAGAGTTTTGCTTCTCCTTCAAACACCTCTGAGCCTCCGTCCTCCGGTGGGGCATCTGGGAGCCTGTCTACTGTTCTGGTCAGTGAGATGCTTAAAACAGTCCAAGTCAACACATCACAAAGTGTATGAAGGTCTAAATGCTTCAGCTCAAACAGCCAATGACTCATGAGCAAATAGCATGCAACACATGGCCAAAAGCCTTACCAGATATCGTTAATAAATTATTTCTGAGAAGGTCATCTCCGTGTCAGCCAGCAGGTGGCACTGTGACACCACACCTCCGGGGGCTGCTTCTGATAGTGTGTGGAAGTGAAAGTGATTCTTTGTCATTGTAGACACACCACAGCACAACAACAAAATGTGTCCCGTGCATTTAACCCACATGTGACATTATAAGCTGGCTGCTAATTCAGCAGCTGGGGAGCAGTGCTTGAGGGTGGGGTACCTTGTGCAGGGTACCTTTGTGGTACTTAGGGAGTCAAACCTTTCAAGTATAAATGTTTCAATTACAAATGCACTTCCCTAACCATAAGGGCACGGTTGCTGGATTCTGCACGCTCTTCCCGCCACATGCTCCGCTTTTCTCCTGCATTCTAAACCATGCAATGGAACCGGTGCCTCTAAATTTCCCAAGTGTGCGAATGAATACGGATTGGATTTTACAGGGCAGATTAGTGCCACGCTGTCAAGCTGGGCAGAGTTCCGGAGCAGCGGAGCGTTCGCTGCGGACAGCTGACACGTCCGGCTCCATACGTCAATCAAAAGCTGCTTTGTATACATGTGGCGCTGCGGTGATTTCTGAGTCATCAGGTCGTCTTCTGGTGTTTCAGGGTCCCGGGTGAGCTGGACGTATATAATCAAAGCCAGATTCACAAATAAACCTTTTGTTTAAAAAAAATTAATTATCGATGACGACCGGGGCGTTTGAACCTCCTGACGGCGCCACCTTTCTGCCGCCTGCCGGTGGCTCACCGCGGCCTGTCAGCTGCGCCCCCCCGCTTGTCCGTGGGGGTCTGCGCTCGAAGCAGCCCGCTGTCGCCACCTGTGACGGCAGTTTCCATGCGTCGGACACGTTGCCTCCCGTGTGGCCCTTTCAGCCTCTCCATTGGGGGGGGGGGGGGTGTCTCGGTTGCCGTGGAGACCAGCTCGTTCGCGCTCTGGCTGGCTGGGAATTAATTCCTTTCACCTGAACTGTCTCTCAGAGGGATGCGTTGCCACGGATACGTTCATCCCTGGTGCCGCGAAGGAGTCTAGGCTGCTGCTCAGAGAAACAAACAGAAAAAAGAAAGTGAACGACATCAGAGACGTGGCCTGCCGGGTTTTTTCCACTGAGTAGACATCACTATGCTCACACTTTGGTCTTAACTGTGGGATGTTCCTGGGAGGAAATGAACCATTTTCTGTTTACTGAGTGAAACCTTTAAGGGGAAATAACATCATCTTACTTTGCCGTACTTCACCTATTTGAGATGAGACATAGTGCTCCCCCTGCCCCCCCCCCCCCCCCAGAGGGCCGAATCGCCAAACAGGTGTGACCGGCTCCATAGGTATCGGGTCCCGGGTTGCTTTACGTGGGACGAGTGACAAACACGTCAAAGCAGACAAACAGTCGCAATATTAAAATGCAGATAAACAAAGCAAATAGCTACAAACTCTGTCTGCAGCCATGCACATCTGGAAAGCAGCACATGGGGTCTGAAATAGACACCAACTGGTGTCTTCTAACCTAGATCCAAGAATACTGGTTAGGGGATCTAGGAGGAAATCATAGCAGTGTCACTGTTTGCCTCTTAATTCTGACTGCGGGCACATCCCTCGAAAAGCAGATGACCCTAAAGATCAAACGATCTAACCCTTTCCCCACCTGCGGGTGACAGAGCACAGCCTGTGTGTGTGTCACGGCCGTAACGATGCGCCGCTGCGTCTGCCTTGAAGGGGTTTGCTACCTGCGTTTCCGCCTTCGTTTCTGGTGACTGACGGCCTGCTGTCATTTTTTTCGGGACTCAGGTGAAGAAGTACTCCGGCAATTAGTGTCCCTGCCGCGCCTTCTGTCACACGGAGTTCCACTGGTGACAGGAACGGGTCGGGGGCGTGCCACTGATTATTCAAGACAGCATAGCAGTGTGCGGAAGCAGAACGCGCTATTGAGGGGGGAGTAGCAACAGGAATTCACCATCGCACACCCAAATTGCAGCAATTTGCAGACAGCAGTGTGAGATTATAACTGAAAAAAACGGTCAAGTAATTACCAAAAACAGATGAAAATGAAACATCTGGAAATCATGGTGTCTGTACGATGATGTGATTTTACATGCACGCATACATCCATTGGCACAGTGAACGTCATTTGAATCAACAATTCCTTTTAGCAGTCCTTTTAAAGTTAAAAAACATGTTTTACTCCTCGCAATATATTTCGTTTGCCTTTCTGTTAATTTGTCCCCACAAGCTTAAAAAATAAAAAAAGAAGAAAAGGTGAGACATGGGCACAGAGAAAGGCAGACAGAACCGCTGACTCTTTAACACAATTTGCCTCCGGTAGCTGCTCAGCCGAGAACAGAGACTGGCGTGACCTTTGCAGAAAGACACCGGCGTGGGAAATGTCACAGTGCAACCGAGACACCCTGTTCTACATTCTCGCTGCTGCAGGTATCCCCTTAAGGCACCTTAACCAGCTAAATGCGCAATGATCCAGCTTAATGCATGGTTAACCAGCTCAATACATAGTTAAGCAAATTAATGTGAATCAGCTTCAGGCATGAGCAAGCAACCAGTTCAGTATACGATCAAGCGGCTTAATGGATAGTCAACCAGCTTGTATGGTTAACCAGCTTAAAGCATACTGTGATTATGAGTTCAATGCATGGTTAAACAGATTAATGCATGTTTGACTGGATGCATATGTGACCAACTATCCAATTCATGGTGCATGGTTAAGAGTAATGCATGGTTAACCAACTTAACGTGTGGTTAAGCGGCTTAATGGTTAACTGGCTCATCTGCTAAATGACATTGACACTGGTGCAGAAATGTTTTATGCGGATCTGTTACAGTAAATTAAGGGGAGGGGGGGGGGGATTTTAGAGCATTTTCCTCATAAATTGTCTTTTCTGTTTTTTAGTCATGGAGACTCAATAGTATCTTAATTCATGTAGATGAGCACCTCTTATGCAAATTGGCTTGGGGTTGAGCCCGTGGTGGTACGGAGATAATTATGATGTCAGTGAATACACTTTGAATAATTCGGGAGACAGACAACTTAACTGTGAAATATATTCAGGGCAGAGAGCTGCCGCTTCACCCTGCACCATCAGGAGAAGGTTTCTGTAGTCATTTGCTTATATCTGAGATATCGCTGAATCCCTGCCAAACTCCAGCAGCGTCAGACTGCTAAAACGCCCGGCTTCCTGTTTGTAAAACCCCACACATGCTGTTTTGCTCAGCTCCGTTCGCAGAAAAATGCCCTTAAACAGTCTGTAGCTCCAGGGAGGTCTGTATCACCGCAGAGGTCTCCATCCGCTCCATCGCCATGGAGACGTCTGCTGTCACTAGGTGGGTCTCCATGGGTGCATAAGAACATCTCGCGGCATTAGAGGCGCAGGCGTTAAAGCCGCCTGAAGCGCGTGCTGCCGTCACAAATCCCCCCTGTACGTTTCCTGCTTTGAAACACAAAGGCCTCCCTGAGGGCCCTAAATGCGTGTTACTTTTTCTGTCCTGCAGAGGGAGCCGGTGTGCATTTGTCAAGAGCATAAGAGGTCAGTGACAGAAAACAGGCACAGGGAACTGGCACGGTGTTGGATTTCTGTTGTTAGTATGAGGTGCTGTCAGACCTTAAGAATGCACGCCAGGCTGTATGTTCACTGTTGTGAGAATTAAGACCATTCACCTTGACCTGCCTGAGCAAAATATTAATACTGCAATAAATCATGCATTTTAATCATGCTTTACTACCTATATGTTACTACACTATGTTTACATGTTTTGCACCTTGCCATTCTCCCTTATTTGCGTGTCGTGTTCTCCTGACCATGTGACCTTTGACTAGACTGACTGGTTAGTAAGTTATCCGGCTAAGAAATCCTGCTTAATTATACAGGCCCTGGGTTTCTTAAGTCTGAGCAAATTTAAAATATCTTCTGGAACTGCACTGGAACGTTTCATTGGCTCTGGAAGCTAGGAACACCTTATGATTGCAGAGTCACTGAAAGGGACTTGTACACTTCTTTCAGATCCAGGAGCACACATCATTTAATTTCCTTTTGTTTCATATTTCTCTTATTTCATCTACTAAAGATTAATCATTATGGAACCCATCTCCAGAGTTGCCCATGTTCACCAAAATCTCCAGAGTTGGTCATGTTTACCAAAATCCAACATGACAGAATAATCATTCAGCCAATCGTTTTTATTGGTCATGCAAATGGAACGCAGGGTGTCCCTTTTCCAGAAGGTTATGACGACTGAGAAACGTCAGCCTTTGATCCACGGTTTTTGCGATTTCCCTCGATCAACCGAAACAGAGGCATATTTAAGCACAATGTCTGTCCAAACTAGCTTGACGGCTTACAGAAGTGTCGCTAAGTCAGACCTCCAGGATTTCATCAATGGGCCACAGGCTTTGGAGGAGACCAGTATCTCTGAGATCTGAGAGCTCCCTGGCAGAAAGACGTCCCCTGAATCCACGAGGAAGCCCTCAGATGCAGGAGGTCTTCAGGGGTGCTCAGTCTCACTTACTGGGACTTTGATACATGTGCAGGAAATCATGTGAATCATGACGGGGGGTTATATAAATATCCCCCATTTGTTAAGAACTACAGCAGCAAGACAAGTCAATCAGCCATGTACCTTTAGTGCTGATTTCTCCTGGGACTGACCCACATGGGGGGGGGAGGGTGCTATGCTGGGATTTGAATGAGCCACTTTAGAAACCAGGCACTGGTCTCTCTCTAAATGGCACATGTGTGCAGGAAGACAGGGGCACATAACTCTGTACATTCTGCATGCTGATCTAAAAGCAACCAGTTCGTACGATGTGCAGAGGAGATGTTAATTTTCATAACCAATTTAGCTGCAGAAGATTTAACATGAAGGAAAAATATCATTGGTAACTTTATATGTCACACATCAAGATGGATCATTTCCCAGTAAATGATAAGACTGAAACCCTTTACCCTTTGATACTGCAGCATCACTTCATTCTTATACATGTCACCATGACAACATTGTTGGAGGAAGGGTTGTCATAGCAATACAGGATGAAAGAATGTTTCTCACTATACATATACATAAATTGACACCTCTCCCTAAATGGTACTAGCCAGGTTAACCTAATATAGTGGCACTGAGTGTAAATACACTGCTTTCCTCACTCTTAATACCCAGTATTGGGTGACTGACTGCATTTTCCCATTCGCTATCGATTTTCCTGTCTCAGGCAGCACCTCTGTTTAGCTTCGATAACTGAGTTTCGTTGGTGCAATAAAAACATGAAAGTCTGACCGTGCGTGGGGGTGGTGAAGAGATGATTTTACTGTGACAGATTTCAATTTGCTTCATAACCGTGAGACATAACAAATGGAAAACTGTCAATATTTTTGTTCCTTGCTTCTCCCGTTAAATACACAGTTAACACTGACTTATCTCCTCAGATAAGTACCAGGTAACGTCTGAGAGCTTAAGCGCATCCGGTACTTATCCGAGGGCATGAATTTCTGAGGTCTCCTCCTGGGACGGTCATGCTAACACTCCTCACCTCGGACCTGTGCATTATTCATCTGCATCTGTAAATCCGGCAGTTTACCCAAATCTCATCTTTTTCTCCATGAGAGCAATTGGTGCAGATTTTGCTGGTGCATCTGTGAACAGGACAGCAAGTCTTTGTGGTGTTTCAGATCTGAATATTATTGAGCCACTTTGGGGTCTTTTGAAGGAGCGAGGAAAGCTGGCCAGTAGGAATGGCTCAAAAATCCCTCTGGCCACTGTGCAGGATCTTGTATCTGTCATTCCCAAGACGAACTGGTCGCAAAAAGAGGCTCTAGACCATTAAGAAACTATTGTGTTCTAAGACCAGGTGTTTCAGTTTCATTGTCCAACCCCTGTATGTTCTAATGTGATACAGAAACACGTTCTAATGCATGTTCCACTGTGATACACAAGATCGTTCCAATGTGTGATCTAATGCAATACACAAGCATCCTAATGCATGTTCAAATGCAATACGTGAGCATGTTATGTTATACGCATGTTTAGTTTTTCAAATACAGTTTTATGTAACGTCGGTATACTGCCAAACTTCTATCAATTGCATTTCAATTACATTATCCTTTCCAGATGCCCGTACTCATATTAAAGACAGTTTCAGAAAGGAAAACCACATTGTTTTTGATTTGAAGTGCAAATTCTTCATTAATAATTCACAAGTAATTCATTTCAATAATTGATTAAATACTTTCAAACAGCAAACTTGTCTGGAAAAGCTTTTTAATTTTACTTGCACATGGCTGTGAGTGAAACAGGATCTCTACAAGCTTATAATCTGTGGAATGGAGCACACAGCCTGTCAGACTCCTGAAGCCTTCAGATCAGCCTTCAGAGCCCTGGGGTCTGTGGATGAAGTCCGAAAAATCAACTCACAGATCTCTGTTAAAATTTTTCGTTTTTCTGCGGCGTGACTTTTATGTTCAGTCAAATTTGTGAACTGAAACATCTAGATGGTCCTTGAAGAAGTTCTGGTTGGAAATTGGTTCTTCAAAATTAGTTTCAAAAGCTCCTGTGCTGTTCCTGTGTTCTGACAGGGCAGCCATAGCTAAGCTCTGCTGCTGTCAGAGCCCAACGTGGGCCCGCAATCAGAAGTAGACAGATTCTTCCAGAACAAGGACGCTTGACACACACCACCCTGCTAGGGAGACAGTCCCTAAACAGACGTCTTGTGTAAAGACCACAAGGGCTGCAATGTGTGTCAAAGACATTTTCATAGAGAAATACACATGTGTAATTCCCTTCTGCTCTCTTTCCACTTGAAGGGAGACTAAGGCCAAAGGACAGACCTTCATTAGACAAAGTAAATGGCTCCCACCAGTCAGTGTAACAGATGATTGTTTTTTTCAATTGCCTTTGCACGTTTCACGAAACATACTTAATGTTCTCACAACTATAAAAGCATTTCTCAGAAACAATTTGTGCATATAGCACAACACTATGGTGTAGCTGCAAAACACGATATCTCACCCAAAACAATCAACTCGTATATTAAAAGCAAATAATTCTGTCAATGAATTAGTCAGTGCCCCCAAAACGAAAAGTACAATCAGCATCAAAATGCTTAGATATGTCATCAGTATGTCCGTGTAAATATGCTCCAAATCTCCAGGATTCTGAATGTTAGTCGGATCCCACTTTCTCATTGTCGCCGACTGATCACTCTTCTTTAACATGCTAATTGTTATTCATATCAGAAACACCAGTTTCACCATTGCGTCGCAGTATGTAAAGTTCACTGGCGAGAGGAAGCAGTCGCATGCGCATGTAACCCCTTCAGACCTCAAGACGCAGTTCAATAGCAGGTCACACACCACTGCACCACATAAACAGCCAAATGGAAATGGAGAAACAAAATGGCAACAAAGTCCTGTACTGTATGACCCAAAAATATAACGACGCTGTTTCACTGCAATTTTATGGAATATAATTTTGAATCATTTTGAAAGTTTGATAAACTGTTTTGCATGTGGTGGCTAACACGATTATCACTTACATATATACTTTTGAGCATAAAATGAATTCAAAAGCAAATTACATAATACATTTTTACCAACACGGCTCCAGCAAATGAAAATGACACCAGTTGATGCTAATTATACAAGATCATTTGCATACATGCAGAAAAACATTTGTAATTTGCCCAAAGCAATGACAAATGACATTCTGCTCCGCAGACGTGACATTATGGTGTGCGGATTACACTAGTCGGGATTACACTAGTTGGGATTACACTGGTTGGGATTACACTGGTTGGGATTACACTAGTTATTTTGTAAATGTTAGTCGTCATTTAAGAAATGTGCCAAAACAGTCGGGGAGAAAAAAAAAAGTGTAAATTCAGTTGTTTTTATGAATAGGTCAGGTGGGGATAGAAATTCATGCTGCTCACGCTTGGAGGTGCGAGAATCTACCAGGAGGCTGGCAAGAGCATCTGCAGCCATTAGCTGAGAAGGTCACAATCGGAGACCTCCACCCAGAAATGCAGAAGAGCGATGGTGAAACATGCCCCTCATCTGCGTCTCTATCAGGAAGACAGCCAGCAGCTGTGGAACCGGCAGCTACACCCATCGCTCATTCTCAAGGACGAGGGGGGGGGGAGCCGCTATTATTACTCATTTTGTAGGCCACTTTGTAGCCTCAGAGCCAAATGAGTCCCATTCGACACTCTTTCCTAACTAGGGCGGCGTAACAGGTGCAGAATGAATCATGTTCCTGCAGCAAAGAGAGTTTCGGGTTTTTTTACATTTAATCAGAAATGCAGCTGTTCACCTGTTAAGGAATGGGAGACAAACATGGGGAAAGTTCAGGGATAAAACCAGGAATCAATCATGTGGTCCATCAGACACTATTAGTGTCTAACCTGAGAACAGCAGCCAAAGACACCAAAACTGTGAAAGTAAAGATTTTTTTTATGCATATACACTATATGGCCAATATTACTGGGACCTGGCCATTGCATCCAAGGGAAACTTTATTACTTCCCTTTCTAAATCCATAGGCACCCATATGGAGGTGGTCCTCCCTTTCCAACCATAAGAGCTGCCACCCTTCTGGGAAGGCCTTCCGTAAGGTTTTGGTGTCTATGGGAATTCTTGTCCATTTATCCAGAAAAGCCAGGCCCTGATGCTGGATTTAAAGGCCTGGCTCGCAATCTCCACTCTACAGACGCCATTTCCAGAGAAGTTTGGATATTTTCTAAAATGCAACAAAATCAAAAATCAATGGCATGTTAATTCACATGACCCCTTTATTTAGCAGAGAAAAGAAACAAAGATTTTCAACAGATTCACTGAGCAACTTAATTGTACTTTGTAAAACATACACAAAGATTGATGGCTGCAACAACAAGAGTTGGGACGGAGGCATATTTTTATCCACTTATCAGTTAACACTTATCACGACAGATTTTGCATAATGTAGCGGAGTAAAATGTAAGATATTGGACTTGGAAATATAGTGGAGTTAAAGTAAAAAGTAAAAATCCCCAAATAGAAATACTTTACAAAAATAAAGATACATGAAAACATTACTTAAGTATACTTAACTTTGTTATCATTTACTTTGATAACATTTACTTTAACATCTACTTTGTTACTCTCCACCACTGTGTGTTGCAGCAATCAAATACTTCGAGTATATTTCCAAAATACAATTTAGTTGGTCAGTACAACTGGCATAAAAGTAGAATCCATCAAAGGCTCAGTCTTTGCAATAGAGGAAAACCCAGACAGCTTAGGTCTTGCGATATCTACAGTGAGTGAAAAGATTGAGGCCCACAGGCGGCACCGTCTAAGATACCATTATGCCATTCTGAGAAATATGGGTAATTGCTTTTGGGAAAACCATGGTCACTTAACACAGTCCGTCGCTGCATCCAGAAACTACGCAAGGAGGAACATTAACTCTCTGCAGAAACACCGGGAAGTTCTCTGGGACCAAGATCATCTCCGATGGACCGAAAGAACCATGTGCTGTGGCCAGATGGGTCCACATTTAAGCTTGTCTTTGGAAAAGAGTCACAGATAAAACCGACCATCCAAACTGCTCTCAGTTAAAGGTGCAAAAGCCAGCATCAGTAATGGTATGGGGGGGCATCAGTGCCTGCTGCCGGGGTGAGCTGCAAGCATGAGAAGGCACCATTGACTCTGAAAGGTATATTAGGATTTTAGAGAGACATATGTTGCTCTGAAAGCAACTGGGGCACAGTCATGCTGGAACAGAAAAGGGCTTTTTCCCATAAAACGTCTTGGCGTGCATATTCTATACTTTTATTTTATTTTTATCACTTAACCCTGTAAACTTAACCCTGCCAAACTGACGCCACATTTTAAGAAGGACGATGTGAGACAATTGAGAGCAAGTGGGAGCAAAACAGAGTCACATCCCGCTCTCTGAGAGGTGATAGCTTCTAGGTTGGAGATGCAGGCAGAAGCAGTTCCCTCTTTCAGTCACCTGGTCCAAATCAGCTCAGCTGCTGTAGACAATTAACCTTGAGGCCAGGAAGCCTAAAGCTGCTCTCATTCTACTGATCGCCGTCCAGACAGAGAACTAGTGTGTACACGGTGCAGCCGCTGGCTGATTAAAGTACTGCAGGAAGGACGTCTGTACATCTGTAAAGCCTGTGCAACCCTGCCAGCGTCCAGAAGCAGAACCACCAGCCCCTCTGAGCCTTTCAATACCATTTAAAGCAGCGACTAATCCGGACTTCTACTGACACACTTTACGCTTCTAAAAAGCAGAGAAAGGGGCTGGGATTTAACTGCATAAACGGGGACCTGCCTGAGAGACTGGAGGTACGGTGGGTCAGTCATTCCCACACACTCACTTTCCAGAATATTCTGAATTGTATTCTGAATTCTGGTATTGCAGGCGTCAATAACAGCAGCTGTCAGTACTGCGGGCATCAGTAACGGCAATGGACAGTACTGTCAGTCATTGGTATTGCAGGTCGTCTGTAACAGCAGCTGTCAGTACTGCGGGCATCAGTATTGGCAGTCGACAGTGAGTGATGGGGGTGTATGTGGGAGGACGGCTGCAAAGGAGGGGCGGGATCGTCCTTGCCATGCATGTTCAGCACGTTAATGGAAAAGGTCTCCTGCACAGTGAGTGAATGGCTGCTCAACACCGAAGTACCACATTTCAGGTGGGAATTAAACAGGCACAATGTGTGCATGACATCATTATCACAAGGCTGACTTACTGCTTCATTTACAGGGACTATATCCATTCGCAATGAGCTCTCACACAGGGAACCAGTAAGAGGCACAGGTGATAAGGTCCACAGGGACTAAACCGTGCTTATGGCCATGCTGTGAAAATTCCATATATAGGACTTTCCATACAGAAATATTTCAGTTGGTAGCCATGATTCAGTTGGCACAGTAGGCGGGACCGCTGACCTCCGCCTACCCCCACGGAGAGTGCACACGGCCCAAATTCAGATCAGCCAAAGATTCAGTGCTCTTCAAAACGCAGTGCTGTGTTCAGCTTTTAAAAATACACATAGTTAGCACATTAGCTATGCTGAGATATTAAGAGCATAAAATATCCATCTATTGTAGAATGATGTTGACAATAATAATAATTATAATTTTTTTACATTGAGACCAATATAGTTGAAATGCTTCAAACCAGCTCCAATCTACTGTCATACAAAACCCTCTACAGACCACATACTGAAATGTCATCAACTGAGAGCAGCGTCGACAAAACATGAGGCTCGAAGTCACAGTCGATCTGCTGATCATGAGGAGCGGAAGGGAGCCCCAATCCTCAGCGACTGCTCCCATCGTTTCAGCTTCATGGCCGGATACGCGAGTACGCGACGCACAGTGGCGCCTTCCCCTTCCCAAGGTGCTACGGTGCCCATTTAGCGCACACAGATACGCCTGGTTATCGTTACCATTACAGGTCATCTCTGCATCTAGGTTAGACGTATAAGCAAAGCGCAATAACAATAATTAAGTAAAGAGAATGTTTGCAAAGAGCACAGTATGTCAACACTATACTTTTGACAAACTGAATCAGAGACCAGACTGAGCCAAACAGGGGGTGAGTCCCAGGCAAGCCTGAGTCTGTTACCACAGCCGGGGAGCCTAGTCCAAATCCAGAAAACTCGAGTTTAATTCTAGACCATACACCTGAATTGAAAACCTATAAATTGAAGAATAAACAAATACCTCAAAGTCTACATTTATACAAGTTAAATATAAGTTACATTTGCATCAGATAGCACCAGTATCCAGTTGAACATATGCAGAATCGGTTAAGCAGCCAGTCGTGATAAGGACACGGGTTAACTGCGTGGGTGGGTGCAAAATGTTGAAAAACATTGAAGCTAATATTCAATATATGAAATGGGGGGGGGGGGGGCGACGGCTGAATGCAGGCTGCAGATACAGGCTATGCACTCCGGGTGCTTTTCTGAGTCGCAAGTGTACGAGTCGGGGTCAAGACTGAGAAAAAATGCACTCAAGTGCTCAGCAGGATTCGTCGATGTGTAACCATCTTACTCTTATGATAGGCATGGATTGTGAGTGTCTCAGTGTGTGTGTGTGTGTGTGTGTGTGTGTGAGACCTGCAACGGACGGACACCCTATGCAGCCTGTACCTCAAGCTCCAGCCTGCCCCATGACCCTGACTAGGGCAAACAGAAGATTATGGACGCATGGATTGTGAGTCGGTTGAACTTCATGTCTAATTAAACCAAAGGACTATATTGGTTCCTGCCCTACTGATCTTAAAAAAAAAACTTTTTGCCCATTTCCAGGATAAAAAAAAAACCCATCGTGGCACATTAGTTGTCAACTGTGGTTTCTTCCCGCATAAATTTGTCTCGGTAAACGCTAAAATTAAAAGCCTGCCGACATCTCCCACTGCACCGTAAGAGACTTCAGAAGCCGGCATCTCACATTCCACATCTGCGTCCAGCTGATGCTCCTTGACAGGCGTCTGCGGGTGGGGGGGGGGGGGTGGACGTTTCCCACCACCCCCCCCCACCCGGTGAAAAGGC
>JAABNY020000106.1:990604-1001833 GCA_015164015.2 Brevimyrus niger | reverse complement strand
CACACCCCTCATCTAACCCACCAAATCCCTCTACTAAAAACGAGCCACCCCTGCATTGATGACCTCACACCACTCTACCATAACTTTTGTCTGGGGGGGGGGGGGGGGGTTCAAGCAGTTTTATGTTTTTAATGCAGGACATGTTCCTTTGAATTTTGCTTTCCTGATTTCATGAAGAGTTGTTGTTTGCGAGAAATGTGGCAAGCTATTTTTAAATTCAACTCAGAGCCTGATTAAGGCTCACAGTCTTGATTTTGGTTTAATGGACCAATCTGTTATTTCCACTATCACTCTTTAGCTGTTTACAATAACAAATGCATTTGACAAAGTCTGATTTTGTGACTGCCAGATTCCTCATTTAATTAAAATTGATACGCCGTTTTAGAAGAATAGTCTAACATAGTCTTTAGGAAGTTCTGTAGGAACGCAGAAAGGATGATGAAGTTGTAGCATAGCCACACTGTCGCATGAACTTAAAATACAGCTACTTATGTATTTCAAATAATAATGTGGTATCTGTTGAGAATCACCACATATAACCACATGCATAATTCAGTTCAGGTTCATCTATCTTAAAACACACACACGCGTGTGAGGGCTCACAGGCAGATGGCCGCCATAGGGGTCTGACACTGGCTGCAGCAGGGCCGTGTGAGCTGGGTTAAAGGGAAAGATAAGCCTGTCAACCTGTGAAACTGAGGACACAAAGGCCAGCTGATACCCTCATTAACAAAGATGCATGCTGGGAGTGGTGGGGGGCTGCGGGGTGGGGGGACATCAAAGGTGTTAGCGGGGGAGGGGAGACCAACAATCTGTTCTCTGCAAGAGAATCACAGCATCCTGGGAGGTTTTTGTCCCCTTTTCATTATCCGACCAATCAGCTGCCTAACAGCCTCATGAATATTAATGCCGTGTGTCACATGGCACCTTCATTAGTACTCAGTATCCGTGTCATTACCAGGTAAACATACCACATATTTATAAAGTGTCACTAGCTGACCTGACCTTTAGCTCCCCCCATGCTTTCAAGCAGAAATTACATCCTCTAACAAAAGTGGGGGGGGCACGTTGTTACTGAAGAACAGCTAAATGTGCTGACCTATTGAGAAGTGGCCATTAGTGCTGGCTCCAGTTTTGTAGCAGTTATACCTATTATTGGCTTAAAAAGTATGTCTATAGCGATTATAGTTGGCTGGAGCACTAATGTGGAGGTGGAGCTTATTCTTGGACCCTCGGGTCTCCGTCTCTTTGTTCCCACCTAGGTGGTGTTTTGACATAACTCATTCCTGTCGCAACAAACCATAGAATCATATCCTTTCAAAACCAACAGTACTGTAACAATGAAGTGAAATATCCTTGTTTTATTAAATAAATTAACCAATTACTGTACTTTGAATAAATTATGAAATATAAAATATATATATATATATATATCTCTGGCCATGCTCATACACACTTTTCTGGTTTTTGATGTTCTGTCAACTTGTGTCAATTATGTTTCCACACCATAAACTATGTTACTGGTGAGTTTCAATATAAAACAAATATATTACTGCCTCCTGGACAATAAATCTATAGTTGAAAAGTTTTAGGAATAGTAACACATTAGCCAAAAAAATGTTCTTCAGACCTACGCGCGAATAATAGATTTAACTGATGAAATGTGAAGACCATTGAATGCTATCACTGAAACAACAGAAAGATAATCACTGTAAGTTTTTTTTTTTCAAATTACATCATAATTAAAATCATTCCTGTGGATAAACAGACACATCGCTAATTAGAAATGTTGAGTATTTCAATAGAATTGATTAGTGATACTTTATTGATCCCCGTAGGGAAATTCATTTTGCTCTCCATGAAAATACAGGTGGAGTCACAGCGAAGGCAAAACCACCAGGGAGCTGGGAGCTAAGGACTCTGCTCAAGGGCCCATGGACATGTGACCATCCTGCCAAGGCTGGGCTCCGACCAACAACCTCCAGAATCGAGTCGAACACTGCGGCTGTAAATTTTAACATTGGTTCAAAAGTTCAAAGCCTGATTTTGCCCACAACACAGTCTCAAATATAGCAGCTGGTGTCTCTGATTTTTGAGTTAGTCTCCAAAAATTCCTTTTTCTCTTAAGATTAGCAAATAGCAGCAAAAAAATAGGGCTGCCATGTAAGAATGAATATGCATTTGGGGATAAAATAATAGCTTTTTTCATCCAATCTACAAATTCCAAAATGTAGCCCTAATTATAGATTGCCCAATGCTGCTTTTGGTCAAATGATGCTCTCTCACTTCACTTTTTCCATCTGCTTAAGACAAGAAGCTTGTGTTATCCTCTGGAAATCGCTGGTTAGAGCCCAGAGGAGGCGGCAACTGAATGAGCTTATATGTCAGAAGCAGGGAGGCGGAGCCAGCAGTGCTGAAGTCAAACAGGAAGCTGCGCCGGAGCAGGATTTGCCTGCATTGTGCCGGATTCCATTGAAATTAAAGGCAGAATAATTACTTTTTAATAGGCAGCAGGATGGGCAGGATCCCCAGGGTGTCTATAATCCTGCTTTAAGCATCACTGCATGCTAATGTAATTTCAGCGAGATTTAAAATTTAGTGATTGTGTTCTTATGAACTGTTTTATAACATGTTTACGTTGCCTGGTTGATACATGGCCGTTTTACATTCTCTCTGTTTCACCTCGCAGTCAAATTGATCTATGATGATGATGGAGCCACGTAGGTTTGAGACAGAATGAATCGATTTTCGTGCAAATTAAGTCGTAGAGAACCTGGGAGAGGAATATGCACGATAAATTGCTTTGTTAAAATTCAGTGTGTGCGACAGGCAGAATGTCCTTAGCCAGCATTGAGGAACACAGATTCACGGGAAGGGATTGAAATTGAGATTCAACTTTATTGTCATTGCGAGTTCAAGTACAACCAAATGCTTTGCATCTATCCAGAAGTGCAAATACTGGTATGAGGTGCTCATGAGGTAATATACCCATTACGTTGGTGTTAGTCTAACCAGAATACCATAAGAAATCATTTTATTCTTCTGAATGCTTTATGACTCTTAATAAAAAAACAGTGATGTGGAAGACGAGAAGCTAATATGGCCGAATGAGCAGAATCAGGAGAACTGATATAACCGCATGGTTAAGAGTAATAAAATCTGTAGATTGCTGCCATTAGCAGCAACGGCAACGTCCAACTCAGTCGAAGCACTCGAACGAATGACCCGTCACACTGCATTCACTGAGTAGCGTTAATGTGAAAGTAAGCTGTTAGTCATGACAGCCGTTTCAATGCCGATCTCACTGATCATTTGTCAGAGTTATTAATCTTTCAGACGTTCCTGTAAGAGTGCGGCCCTGAGCCCGAGCCAGGCCTCGTCACGTTGAGTCCCGCGCGAAGGACCAGCGCTGCTCCTGACCTTCCTGACGGGAGCTCAGGAATGAGCAGACAGGCGCCGAGGCCTTTCACACTGTATGTCAACAGAAATATCAGGCGGCGTAACGTGTGTGTAATTATATGCCACGCTCTGGACAGTAGTGCAAGCTAAATAAATGAATCCAAACGTGAAATGATTACAGTTCAGAGGAAGTTAGAGATGTGTGCGAGAAAGCGATCCCACAAGCAGCCACCCTGCAGGAAGTCTACGCTAAGAAGCCAGCTGATTTATTCTGACATTATGAAAGAGGCTCTTTTAACGGGAAATGAATTGTCTGTTTGTTTTGTTCATTCTTTATGTATCATCTCGCTCTTGTGGAATTTTGGAATGTCTTACATTTTGTATAAAACCTATGAAAAAGGTCTGATGTGAAACAATGGTGACAATTTGTAAACGTCCTATAATAATATTATAATTCACAGTGTATATAGAGTCGGTTTAGCATTTGGAGTTTTTATGACTTGTTTGGATACATTCCTTTAGGGTGACGCAAGATGATAATATTTTAAAATTTCTGCTCTGTGTGAGTATCCTCGCAAGCCTTTACTCCTATCAGAGTCAGTATCCTATCCAGCCTTTATGCTTCTCTGTGTCAGTATCCTATCCAGCCTTTTTTCCTCTCAGTGTCAGTAGTCTATCCAGCCTTTACTCCTTTCAGTGCCAGTATCCTATCCAGCCTTTACTCCTCTCTGTGTCAGTATCCTATCCAGCCTTTACTCCTATCAGAGTCAGTATCCTCTCAAGCCTTTACTCCTCTCTGTGTCAGTATCCTATTGAGCTTTTACTCCTCTCTGTGTCAGTGTCCTATGGAGCCTTTACTCTTCTCTGTGTCAGTATCCTATCCAGCCTTTATTCCTCTCAGTGTCAGTATCCTATCCAGCCTTTACTCCTATCAGAGTCAGTATCCTATCCAGCCTTTACGCTTCTCTGTGTCAGTATCCTATCCAGCCTTTATTCCTCTCAGTGTTAGTATCCTATCCAGCCTTTACTCCTCTCAGTGCCAGTATCCTATCCAGCCTTTACTCCTCTTTGTGTCAGTATCCTATCCAGCCTTTACTCCTCTCTGTGTCAGTATCCTATCCAGCCTTTACTTCTCTCTGTGTCATTGTCCTATCGAACTTTCACTCCTCTGTATGGATGTTGATTTGCCTTTGCCCTCTTACATGCCAGTTGCATCAGTCTGTTAACAGTAGCTGTCTCTCATCCATTCACCAGATGGAGAACCTAAAAGCTAATTACTTTAATTAAAGCAGAAAAAGGTGCTAGACTTAATTAAAACAGAATGCTGCTTTGTGTAGACGAAACAACCCCTTACTCTGGACCGAGTATGCATTATAAAGATCTTGCAATTTTGTGATATTGCATATTAGTAGAGAGTTTACTAAAGAGAAAGTTCAGAAAGGAAGTAGTAATAGGATCTGTTATGCCAGTAGGAACTGGGGACCAGACATGAATGAAAACCAGCAAACACACAAAGTTCTCTGGAGGACAACTGATTCCTGCTGACTGCCTGTTCATCAAAACATCCCTCTCAGGCATCCCGAGAGACTGGCTCAAAGAATTCTGCCAGTTTTAGCAGCTTTTCAGCTCCTCATTGCTGCATAAAACGAAGTCGCAAATGGCCAACTTACGGAATTTCATGAATCAGGCCAAACTAGAGCTTATCATCTTATCATGAGGGAGAAGAAGGATAACCAGCACCCCTTTGAGAAGCCTGGAGGGTTATTCTATATATGACCACTAGGAGTCAGCGTGGATCTGGCAGCACCCACTAATAACAAGGTGAAAGGCTACTTTCAGTCTCAATCCTTTGTGTATTTTTCTCTGGTTTCTCTATGTTTTGCAGTGGGACCGTTGCTTCCTGTCACTGATACCCCTGTTTCCTGAGTAAACCAAATTCTCAGAGAAGGGACAGAAGGATAGTGTCCTTCCGGAAACAGGACTGCGCGGGGGGGATGCCAGCCAGTCCGATCTTCTGGGGCCCCTGGCTGCCACACACACACGGGGCCGGCTGGCAGTAACTGTGGCATGTGGTCCAGCTGGCATGGTCTGTAGGGCGGGGAAGGACATTCCCCAAGACTACAGCTCAACTACAGTGTAGCCGAGAGTGATGTTTGCCAGGAGTGGGTGGAGCAGGATGTGATGTGATGTTCCACATGCAGTTATGTCTGCTTGAATGGAGTCGAGGCGGAGAATAGGAGGGGATACTCAATGAGCTGACAGTGTAGCAGAGACACAAAACACTCACTAATGACATAGGTGACACAAGTGTGGCAATGGAATACCAGGCGGCTCTATTTTTTTACTTGTTAAATACCAATTATCCTTTTCGGCACCAAAAAAGCAGCGGTAACATGCCAGGCCACGCCTCCCTGGCACTTTCACCCAAGAACATAACTGATCCTCCTCGAACCCCGATAAGGCACCCAGGTTCGGTATACGCCCAGGCAAGGGACGCCCTATCACTTTAAAATGCTTTTATTACACCAAACCCTAAAAAAGAACACAGCAAAGCACAAACACTCCGTCCCGATGACACCAACTGGGAACAGGGAGCCTGGTACAGGAGGGGATGGGAGGTCTGCGTATGAGCTCCATAAACCGAAAACCGAACAAAACACGCCAATAAACCCACACAGCAAATACGCATGGACACCCCCCCCCCCTGATAATCAGATGAACAAACAACAATTAAACGAAACACCAATAAACCTAAGCTCATACATAGCATACAAATCCACTTAACACAAAACAGTCAAAAGAAAGAAGCAAAAAATATAGGACATATACAACAGAGCAGCAGTAGTCCTACAAAGTCCCCATCATGTTCTGGTAGCTGGTAGCTCATCCAGACGCCATCGAGTAGGGAAGCAGATACAGTTTATGCGCTACAGCCAATCAAAAGGGCAAAACCAATGGCTCAGTCAGGCATACATACCGTTCGGGCAACAGTCTCAATCACACGCGGGAGGGGAAACAGACGCCCCAAAATGATGTCATGCTGAAGAAGCTGTCCTGCTATTAAACGATGTACGCACTGTCTTCAAGCAAAGTTACTGTGTCGCACTATCAAACCCCAAAAACAAGTAATAGCAAAACGTAACCAATCGGGAACAAAACAGCTACCTTTACCATGCTTTACCATGAGTCAGAGGGGATAGAGCAACCCGGAGGCAAACAGCATCAAATGCCGGCAAGTCAGGGAATCCCCCCCACTGGGCACCAAAGCCTTATATTATGTGCCCTCAAGTGGATAATTAATTGACAAATCACCACGCCTCCCGCGCAAACAACGCAGCTCCACCTGCTACACAAGTATCAAAAATAATCTGTTTGGGGTTCATACATTTGTTTGAGTCCTAAGTTTCATTCACTGACAGATACAGTATGATGTGTCTTAGCTCACCACATTTCTTGCAATAAAAAATATAAAAAATGTAAATGCAAAACAACTCATCCATTTCCACTTTCTGATTTTGTCATTTAAAACACAAATGCATGTAATAAAATGATTTGTAGTGAGGCTAGACGTAATACAATAAACAATAAAGCAATATAACAGCAGCAGGGACATGTACATCAGTGTTTCTCAACCCAGTTCTGCTAACTGGGAGATGGGAAAGACATCATAGACTCTCTGGGGTCCTCGAAAGACTGGATTTAAAAACTCTGATCTACATCATTAATCATTATTTTAAAAATAGCTTGCTCATATAGTCCATGCACTATGTCTGCCCTCTCCTCTGGCCCTGTGGCATCCAGAAAGGTCGTTTCCATCATCCCACCGCTTTTAGCTTACTCATCCCATCCAAAAAGTGAGAGAGTTCAGTGTGCTTTGACGTGTAGATCACAACAAGCGGTTTGTTCTAGGGGCCCCCGTCCATCTGACGCGTCCATCTGCTCAGGGCGATGGGCCGGTACAGTTATAAAGCCTGGGCAGTGTGAGCTCAGGCACGCACAGAGTGGCACATGGTATGTCCTGCAGGAATCACCAGCAGCCGCCTGCCAGTATGCATGTCTGTGTCTATGTGTGTCTGAGTGTAATACTCTTTCGTTAATCATAACTGCTATCAGTTCAATTCAGTTCAAAATTTTGAGTTATTTGGATACAAAACTTGCATGTGTGTAAAGATTATAGTAAAGTCATTACACAGGCAGAAAAACTAAACAAACAGCCGTGGAGTGCACTATGTAGCAGGTTTTACACACCCAGAGATAACCTGATAGAGTTAGGTTAACTAACCCCGATTGCCACAATTAGTGCTAAAAGGCACGGAGATGGCACTTATCAATCAGTAAGTTTCTTAGTTAAACCCTTAATTTTACAGCGTACCAGGGAGCAGGAAAACACACTAGTGACTACAACACAGAGGGGGTAACTGGATGGCCAGTGACACCTGCTGGCCAAACCGGAACAAAATATTTGGGACTCGGCCAGATGGACACCAACCCTGACAGCATGCTTCCACAGGGCCAGTTTGGCAAATTGAGGATGCAAAATTTGATAGGTTAGTAATAATCCCTCCCCCACAGAAAATGTTATCATCAACTCAGAAGTAAGCTGCAAGAAACCTTGCATAAACCAATAAACTTGCTCTTCATAGTACTTCCCACAGGTCTTCATGGGTTAACAACCAAACTAGTTAAACAATGATTTGGCTCATTATAATGTACTGGAGTGTATAAATATCCAACAGAACATGGATGGGGCATTCAGGCTGGTTTTGGTTTTGTAACATATCACAGTGCTGAATTGCACGAGTGGCACACATCATTATTTGGTCCCCCCATGGTTCAATTCTGGGATCATTCTTATTCTGAATTTATACACCTCTTCCGGTCAGTGTAATAAATAAATAAACATCAGCTTCCAACAAGTTGTATGTGTCTCTGGCACCAGATACTCAAAAATCTGTCAGCTGTCTGCTTGACTGCACTGATGCCATGGATGCCAGGATGTCTGTTTCTAAAGCTTAGTGCAACCGAGGCAGAAAAACTCTTGAAAAGAAAAGACATTCTGGCCAATTTTGAAATCAGATGTTTGAAAGCCGAAGACCGTCAAAAATGTAGCCGTCACGTTTGACAGTAACTTTATTATTAGTTTTCAATCGTTTTCACCTTCCAGCTCCCTCTGGTTTATTGCATATGACCCCTTCAGAGCACTTTGGACATCCCCTCAAAATACACAGTCAGCTATTAATTACTATGGCCCTCATCTACGGAATCCTCTCCCAAAGGCGTCTTAAGTACTTGTGCACAGTGGAAAAATTACTAATTAGTGGACTGATTTGAAGCTGAAGCTGGGTTTGAACAGCTGACCTACAGGTTATCCCAAAAACCCGTGTACGCACCAGCCCTTAGCGGATAAGATTTCCCACCCTTGCCTTAGTTGGAAAGAGAATCAATACCACGCAAAGCCTGCCTTTAGTCCAAGTTTTGTAAGCTAAAAAAGCAACAATCTTTATGCTGCTAAATTCTCTAACAAGGCAAGGAGTGAAAGACCTTTGAAGTGTCTTGGGATGTGCTGTATGTTTTAATGCGCATTTCATCTTATGGCGGCTCAGTGAGTGGCGCATTTCATCTTATAAGTGGACATGGCGGCTCAGTGAGTGGCGCTGCTGTATCGCACCTCGAAGGTCGGGGGTGCGAATCCTGCCTCGTTTCTGTCTGTGCACCCTGCCTCTTTCTCATGGGTGTCCTCCCACACTCCAAAAACTTGTAGGCAGCGAACAGGTGTCTCAAAATCGCCTGGAGTGTTGAGAGACTAAACAAGGTTAGGCAAAGGGCAAGCAGGAACCAAAACACAGACATAAACTAAAAATCAAAGATCGAGCTGAATGTCAAAACTGGGCCTGAACTAGGTCATTGCCTGCTGGAGGTCATTCTGTAGGGCTCTGGCAGTGCTCCTCCTGTTCCTCTTAGATACTGGTCCTGCTGATGGGTTAAGGACCTTCTACGGCCCTGTCCATCTCTCCTAGAGTAACTGCCTGTCTTCTGGAATCTCCTCCATGGCCTTGAGACTGTGCTGGGAGACACAGTAAACCTTCTGGCAGTGGTACATACTGATGCAGCATCCTGGAGGAGCTGGACTACCTGTGGAACCTCTGTAGGGTCCAGGTATCACCTCATGTTACCAGTAGTGACACTGACCGTAGCCAGATGCAAAACTAGTGAAAAAAACAGTCAGAAAAGATGAGGGGAAAATGTCAGTGGCCCCCAGCTGTTAAACCATTCCTGTTTTGGGGGTCGTCTCATTGTTGCCCCTCCAGTGCACCTGTTGTTAATTTCATTAACACCAAAGCAGCTGAAACTGGTTAACAACTCCCTCTGCTACTTAAGTGACCAGACCAATATTCGAGAAGTTTAATCGACTTGATGCTATACTCTGATGAAGAAGTGTTCCTTTAATTTTTTTTGAGCATTGTATTTTGCAGACTCTTTTATCCAAAGTGGCATACAATTGAGAAAGCAGAGTAGCCAGTCCCTGGAGCTGTTTGGGATTACAGACCTTGCACAAGGCTCCTCACCGTGAGGTCACTCATCACTCTGCTGACCCTGGGGTTCAAACCGCCAGCCTTCCAATCACAGGTACTCAGGCATCCTAACCTGCAGAGCTACACACCACCATGCAGTAATTGAATAAATGCAGCCTCCATTTCTTTTCACCTTTGCATTATTTACTCCTAAATCTGCTTTAGTTGCTCATATTTATGATTATGTCTGTCCTTCACAGGAGAGGCAGCTGATCTGCCTTCGCTTCAGGAACTCTGAGCTGAGCATCGAGGGTGTAATTATTCCATCTTCATTCCCACACTGATACGTCCATCTACAAAGCCCCCTGTCTGGCATTTTCTGGCAAATTCATAGATGCCTTTGGTTTCTTTAATCTGCTCTTTATGGGACCCTGGATTGTCTGGAGTCACTAAGATAAGGATGGTTTTCAGATCTCGGCATGAGACCCATACTGACACTGATATCTTAGAATACAGCGGCACCGTGTCAAAATGAAAGCAACGATTTCTCTGTGAACATATTTGGGCTTTTAAGCAAGGCCTTTACCCCCAGTTGCTCTCTGGACTGGCTGACCCTACTGTATCCTCTAAGCCAGTTCCATGAGGTGGCCTCCTGGAATGCTTTTCCAGCTGTCCTGAAGGAGGCCCCAGATATTTGCTGAGCAATCATTGGCCAATTTTCACTCTTTGGTCAAACTCCTCCAAAACCATCTCTACTGTGTTTAGGTCAGATGACCAGGTCATGTGATATGACTCTACCACTCTCCTTTGTTGGTGGCTTGGCACGTCCACACTTTTGGCTGGTTCTGTAGTTGGGGGTGTTTCGTGTTTGGTGATGCTGGTGATGCGTGGAGGCCTGACCTCCACACACTTCCTGCTGTTCATTAAGAAGAGCATGGCGGTCTGGCACTGGGAAGGTGCAGTGATGGAAACGGGAAAATACAAAGCAAGGAAGGAAATCAAATGGGTGCTTTACAATGAAACATTAAGGTCAGGGTGGGAGCCTGAGACTGGAGACAAAGGGAGGAGGCCTGGAGAATGGGGAGAGGGGACATAGCGTGGAGGACAGGGAGAGGGGCCACAGCGTGGAGGACAGGGAGAGGGGGCACAGCGTGGAGGACAGGGAGAGGGGCCACAGCATGGAGGACAGGGAGAGGGGCCACAGCGTGGAGGACAGGGAGAGAGGTCACAGCATGGAGGACAGAGAGAGGGGCCACAGCATGGAGCACAGGCAGAGGGGACACAGCGTGGAGGACAGGGAGCGGGATCACAGCATGGA
>JAABNY020000106.1:939647-952088 GCA_015164015.2 Brevimyrus niger | reverse complement strand
TACCTGCTGTAGGGGCAGTGCTGGCAGCGGTACGGCCTCTCCTCCGTGTGTCTGCGCGAGTGCCTCAGCAGGGAGCTGCGGTCGATGGACGCGTAGGAGCAGCGGCTGCACTGGAATGGCTTCTCACCTGTGGGGGGGGGGGGATGGGGGGCAAACCAGGAGCACTCAGGAAACAGGCCCGTCACCTAAACAAGCGAACGGCAGCAGAGAGACCCGAGGGACACGGGCAAAGCAAAACAGGTACCGCCCAGGCATTATTATGCTGTATTTTGATGGAGTTTTCAAAAGCAACGCCCTTCCGGTATTGAAATCTTGACGATAAAATTGCTTTAGTGAAGAGAAGATTCACCTAATGGCGTTCATCAAGTTTTACTAAAGCATTTTTAGTCTGTCATCAGAAGCAAAACTTATTTTTCCAATATTATCTAGAAAACATTTTTTTTTTAAATCAGTATAAAGTTTATCGGCGCTGCTCTGGCATGTGCCCTCCCAGCCAATCATATTCATCCTTGCTGTTTGACTCACTCAGACAGTGTAGCATGTTTGCGAGACGTTTACAAAATGTAACAAATTAACAAAGATAACTGCGGAGGAGAAAGCAAACTAGAGGCAACGTTAAGCAAAACGAGTGTTGGCACTGCCGTGTCGGAATATCTTCAGCCAACTTATTGGACAGACCATCTTCAACTCCATTTTCGCTGTATAAATATCACAGTATTTAAGGCAAAAAATTCACATTGTGATATTTGAAGTTTTTTTTCATCGACATCCTCCCACACAGTACAGAGGCCGCGGCGGTAACACATCACGGACGGACATCGCTGCAGGACACCCAGGAATCTCGCCGGGAGGGGGGCTGCACTCAGGCATTTATTGCCCCCCAAAGAACAAACACCAGCCTCAGACTGTCTCCCCAGGCTTCACACGGCAGCCCCCTGGCATCACCATGGACACAGCTCCAGCTCAGGACGAGGCAGCGTGAGAAAGGACCCCCCCAAAGCCCAGGGTCCCCACAGCTCACGGAGAGGAACAAAGCTGACAGGAGATTGTTTTCTCCCGGAAATTAACTGGCCTGGCTTGGAGGATGGAAAACAGGAGGAGGGGCTGATAGGGCAGAATGAGGTGACAAGCCGGGCACTGTACTCAGCAGTCACCCCCCCCCCCCCCACACACACACAATGTGACCCCCATGCTGTGTTCCCCTCTCACCCCGCATCACCTGTGTGCACGCGAAGGTGCTGAACCAGGGAGGCCTTGAGGCGGGAGCTGTAGGGGCAGTGCGGGCAGCCAAAGGGCTTTGCCCCCTGGTGGATGCCCATATGCCGGTGCAGGGTTAACTTAGTGCTGAACTTTCTGGATGGAGAGAGAGAGAGAGAGAGAGAGAGGGTCGCTCTATCACACTCGGGGTTTACACGCAGCAGAATGAGTCAATGACTATAAAGGGCCTCACTCAAGTGCCCAATGGTGAAATCCCTCTGCCAACGCTGGGATTCAAACCTATGACCTTCCGATCCCCAGCACAGCATCCTAGCCCGCTGAGTCACACACTGCCCAATCTGTGTAGACACACATGCAAGTATGCCTGCATGTAGTAACAAACAGCTTTTCAAGCATCTCTGCCGTGCAGCTTGCTGAAGCCCTTGCGTTACACCCCACCTCCCACCCACCAAGCCATCCAACGCACTCCCGTGGCCAACAAAGGCAGTCACGCCCTTTAGAAACACATACTACACATGCAGAACAGCTAGGAGTCTGTCAGCAGTCCCAAAGTCTAGGCACATAGTGCCCCCTGGTGGTGGAAAAGGGGCCTGCATCACGAAGACTGATTACATGCTTAGCTGAATATAAGGGTTAATGAGGTTTAAGGTACCCCAGTTTAAATGGACTTTTTCCTTCATTCACTTACATTTAGCCCAGACTACCTTTTTTTCTCTATTTTTTTCCTTTCCTTCTGTTTTTCTTTTTTTTCTTTTCATAAACCCTCCACCACCCCCGCTCAGCGGAGGACTACTTTATTTGAATTAATTTATTTTTCATTTACTTATTTATTTGTTTTATTTATGTTTTATTGTGGTTAGAGACGGAGAGGAAGAAAGAGGGGGGGAGGAAACTAAGGAGAAGAAGGGGGAAAGAGAAAGCCCAGACTACCTTAAATCTGACAAGTTATCTGGCTAAGCAAGCAATCCCGCTTTGTGATACAGGCCCCAGGCATGGAAACCCCTCAAGGCACATAAAAAAGACGTTTTAAATTCATACTTCATTTTAGGTTAATGCGTGCTAATGTTACATACATTTCCCCTTCACTCAAGTTCACCCCAGCACACAATCCCCATTTTGAGATCAGACACAGATGTGCTATCAGCATCGGAGACTCTGCCATGGGGAAGCAAGGTGAGAAACCCAACCAGATAAATACATATTTAACAGGTAGAGAGGCAGATACATACACATAAACATTACTGCACACTTATCTGACTAACAAGCCACATTCTGAAATATAACTTACGATATACTTCAATTCTATTGAACTCAATATGTTCAAATAGCATTTTCATCTGACCAGTAGGGGGTGCAATTTCACTCTCAGTAAAATCGCCTATGCCTACAGCCCAGAGTCAGATGTGCTCGGCCTGTATATGGGCTGCTTGTCAAACTACTGATTTCACAGTGTAGCTTCAGCTATTAGGAGCTTCCAGCAGACCCCCCCCCCCCAGAGACTAACAGCAGCGCCTCTGCAGCCCTAAAGCCACAGCAGATGTGACCGATTCACGAACAGGCGGATTCCGTCACATACCCGTCACACAGGGGGCAGTGGAAATCCCTCACCCCCCGGACGTTCCTCCCTTCCCGCTGCCTCCGCCGCCTCCTCTTCACCCTCTTCCTCCCCCTTTCCTGTTCCCGTTCAGCAGGGTCGTGAGGCTGGGGTGACCGGCTGTTTACGTGACATGTCGGTTAGCCGGTAACTTCCATCCTCAACCAAGTATGAGGCCACCGAGCAGAGGCGTGTGCTTTCCGAGGGTTCGCGGGTTCGGGTGTCAGACACGCCCACGGCTTTGGCCTCCCTCGGGTTCCACCGGCCGCTTACCTTCCGACGCCGTCCCGCCGCGCCGCCTCCGGACCTTCATGCTCACTGACGATGTGCTTGTGGACCTCGTCCCAAGCCTCGTCTGCAGGGGCGGAGTAAGGAGACACGGGGAGCTGACGGGGGGGGGGCCGCAGGAACGGCCAGATCTATCCGGCTACGGGCCGACGTTTCTACGAGCCATCTTTAAAAATTAAACGCTCTTCTGCGATAGAGGCTTCACTTTTAATTTAAAAACACGTCACGTCATCGCCATCGGACTGGGCTGTTTAGTAGCAACGGTGTTTTTTGCGACATCCTCCTAAGGGAATTATTTTGGATAAATTAAAACCCCTTGTACAGCTGAGGAAAAAATTAAGAGACCACGGCACAATATTGTGTTTCGCTCATTTCTCAATTTATGGGTGTCCATCTGTGAATAACATGCAGCCTGATTCTGTTTCTCATTAATGAAGGGCTTCTTCCTTGCTTTAAGGGACTTTAAGGGACTTCAGTCCTGCTTCTAGGAGCAGCAGTGCACTTCACACCTGCACTTCATGTTTCCCGTCCCTTTAGAAGGTCACTTGATGTCATCCTATGATTCATGGGAAACTGTCGGGTAAGTTAACGTCATCTCTGGCATTATAAAGTCCCTTCTGCCCTTTACCTGGCCGGTTTCTGGTCGTCCCCAGTGTCCCCAGCTCCGCCATGTTCTTGTGTACTGCTACCTTAGACACTTGGAGCCTGGAAGCAGCCTGCTTCTCAGCATAGCCTTCTGCCAGCAAAACCAGGATTAATCCGGGATTTAAAAGCGCAGATTTGCTTGAAAATATAGAGTGGTCTCTTAATTTTTTTCCACGCCTGTATTACTGACAGCAGTCAACATGATCATAATTACTGTAACAGTTTCAATCATTTCGACTTGATGGTTTTTGGCTTGCTGGCTTAGTCCAGTTCAGGTCAGTAAGCTCTGATGAGAACAGACAGCACCGTGGCAGCCCTATTGGTCGAGTTTCACGATCCGAGAGAAAAATCGCTAGATTGTTCGGAAAACGTCTGAAACCCTTAGCGGCCTGAGACAGGAGTTGATGCAGCAAGTGTCATCCATAGGGAGTCTGGAGGTGCGCGCCGACCAGAACTCAGCCCAGATTGTGGAACTGGACCCAGGCATCACCCTTAGTGATTTTCTAAAACTGTTGACCAGCCATCCCAAGAATAAATCGCAGTGTAATCAGACTCGAGGAACACTCTGCAGCCAGAGGTCCTGCTTGATGCTCTTGCCGCTAGATGTTGATTCTAGAGGTTACATTTGTAGAGTTAAATAAGCCACCATCATGCCACGGGTCAGGGAAGCGGATCTCTGATGGACAACAGGAGCTTGACACAGAGGACATGGGGTCGCCGTCATCTCTGAACCCACACCCCACCGGTGAAACTACACCCATCTGTCAAATGTCAAACTGCACCTACCTGTGAAGCTGCAGTGAAGGCACCGGAAGCCGCCCTGGACGTGGCAGCGGTCGTGCTGCCCGAACTCGCGCTCGGAGCGGCACCAGGCCAGGCAGCGCGCGCACTGGGCCAAGGCTGGGCCGGACCCACGATGGCGCCGGCGCTGGAGATCCCGAGGCATGCCGGCGCGGACCCGGCCGGGCCCACTACGTCCCCTCCAGTGACGCTCCGTCTCCGAATACTGTTCTGCTGCCTGTCCGGACAGGGAGGCAGGGAGGCCCGGCTCACCTCTGCGGCCCTCGAGGTTCTGGGTAGGGACGCACGACAGTACGGGGTCCTCTGCAGCTTTCCCCGCCGCTGAGGTTTTTTCGTCGGAGGCAGACTCCGAGCCGTCGTGACCCGGCTGCACCGACGTTGCCCTGGACTCTGGGGCTCCAGCCTGAGGGTGACACTTGATGCTGGAGATCCTGTACAGCCCCAAGGACATGAGGTGAGCCGACTGGGCCTCCTGATCCTGAGCCTCGGGGCTGACTGACCCCATGGAACAGGACAGGGGCTCGGGCAGCTCCACCGCGCTGCTGTCTTCCAAGTGGAAGCGGGCTGCTTCCTCTCCCGAGCTCTCCTCGTCTTCCTCCTCAAAAAGAGTGCTCACCTGGCGAGGAAGACACGATGTTCTCAAAGCCCACATGTGACACGTCCCCTTTTTGTATTTTATAAAATATGTACAGCATACCTCACAGACCCACAGGAACAGGAATGATGTAAAAACTGACTCGCAAAACAAAACAAAGGGACATTTTTAAGGAGTGTTACAGTCGGGTGTAAATCGTAAGCTTTGCCACAACACAATTGGATTTCGATTTTGCAAGGCGATTGTCTGCACAAGAAACATGTCTTGTATGGCCTGTCTTACATTTTAACAGCAAAACAGTTTTGGGCATGTATAACTTACTCCCGGAAAACGTAGGAACACAGATGTACCAAACTACTTAAATGTTCTGTAATATATTGGTCTCTTCTGTATACTAGGGTTTGTGAGAGATTTTTTTCACAGATTTTTTTGCAGCCTTTTGGCATATCATCATAGTTTGATTGTATAAACTGATTAAACTGAGTAAATTAAATCAGATTGTGGCCATAACTATATATAGATCCATTAGAATCGATGAATCGTCACAACCATAATTAGAGTGTATTAATGGCCTCTTCTAGTTGCAGGGGGTCCATGTTACCCATGTAACACATAACTAGCGAGTAGCGATGTTAGCGAAGGCTTGTCGATTGCCGTCACGCTCGTTCTTTCTGGGTAACCTGCCGCTCACCTCACACGTGTGGGCGACTTCGGCGCCGGGGCCGAGGCTCACGTCACATGACCTGGGGCTGATGTTCTGCAGCATGCCGTAGACCGGCATCAGAAAGGGCAACCGGTCCAAGGCCATGTGCTCATCGCGCTCCTTTGCGGCCGAGTGCAGCTCCTCCTCCAGGTCGTAGGCCGAAGCGCAGCTATCCAGATCGTCCTCTGCAACCCCCACCTTCACGTCCAGGCTGTCGCCCTCATCCCTGTCCAGGCACGCCAGGGGGGGGCAGGGATGTCCCCGGTCATGCCTCTCGGTCACATGCGCAGTGATCCTGCCCTTCAGACTGCTGGTAAATTGACAAGCCCTGCAGCGATACACCTGGACCAAGAAGACCTCCACCAAGGCGGATATCCGGGCCTCCATCCCGTCTGCAGCGCCGCAGTACAGCATGGCGGTGGTGCTCTCCTCGGGTAGCTGCAACGCGACCGGTGGGATCTCCTGATAGGCAGCCTGGACTTGGCTCATGCTGAGGCTAGCAAACAGGAAAACACAACGGGGGGGATTTAGATGAAACGTTCAATAAAGGCAAGTCATTGAAACGCTCGGTAGCGTAGGTTCATATCCCCGAAAAGTGTACCTCAGTAGTGAACACTTAAAGAATTACTTCAAATAACAAAAATGTTATAATACATCAGGTAAAAGCTGAGGAACTGAAGCTTACATAAACAAGCTGAACATGGAATATTTCTGGGATATTTCTGTTATGGTGACCTTCTGTTTACAAGTGTTGGTTAGTGGTACTTATTTTGATAAGCTAGTATTACCTTTACAGGCCACCACTGGGCGAACAGTCAGAGCTCAACTCAGAAAGAAGCTAAAAACCAGGACTTGACTACCCCGGCACCCGGCTAAAGACCCCGTGTCGGCTTCACCAACAACGGTACACGGCTAAATACTGCCTGCCAAGTTCACCTACCCTGTTACCAGGTTAACTACCGCGTGCCGGCTTCACCATCCCTGTTACCCAGGAGACAGACATCCATACCGCGCTAGGTCAGCTTCTGGATGCAGAGCAAATCGTAGCCCGTCCGGGATGCCCTAAGGACCGCGGGAACTCAGCAGTCATCGCGGGATTTGTCCGTTATGAAGCACCTGAAATAAGTATTTTATTTAGGAAAACAACTGGATTGTCATTAAAATATTTAATTGGATATTCCAATTATTGACATTACTATGATCGGACTTTACTCAGCTCGCTAAATAGATAGCTCCTATTGTTTTCAGCAGCGTAGGATTTCAATATCTACGTGTTTCGTACACAGCTCCGCTGCAACAAACTGCGGCTAAAGGTGATTCATAATTCTTTGCGTTTTCTACGAAATCCGCGCATGTCACCCACTCCGTCTGCCGACCCTCTTATTCAACTCACTGGAACTGCGCGTGCGCACAGTCCCTGTCTGTCGACCATTTTCTTTCGCTCGCCATATGGCGCATGCGCACACTCTCTACAGTCGACCCTTTTCTTCTATTCATCCTACCGCGCATGTACACAATCCCTGCCTGTCGACCTTTTTATTCCACCTACTATATTGCGCGTGCGCACAGTCCATGCCTGCCGAAGCTTTTCTGTACTCACCCTTACCGCGCATGCGTACAAGTATCGGCCCAGACGTTGAAAATGGCCGACATGGAGTGCGAGGTTGACGGCAAGAGTCTGGATAGCGGGAAAGAACGCGAGTAAGAAACCTTACATTTAACTTATTTGTTACGTCGCGGAAACGTTATGCTTTTTAGTTAGGCAAATGATCTTACAGTGAGGAACGGGGTCGAGTGCCATTTGATATATTTTCCTTGGGTTGCCGGCTAGCCAGCTAGCGGTAGATAGCATCTTTTTTCCAGAAGTGCACAGCTAGCGCGTGCCTCAGTTAAATGTGTATTTTAGCATTTCACACAGAAATTCAGAAATTATTACGCCAAAAGCGAAGTGTACTTTCAGGTGATCATTGTTCCGTTAGGCTATCTGGGGCGTTCCGGTTTGCTGTTTATACACGTCGTCAAGGCAGAATAACACTCAAATGGGGGGGGGGGCTACAGTGGTGTAGGCTAGTCAAAATGCTAACCGAACTAACGCCGTCAGCAAAGTATAACCTGAAAAGCGCCAAAAACTGTGGATGGACCGTTTATCACTTGCAGGGAGGAAAATAAATCAGCCGTCAGTCCCGGTCAGGTAAAACTCATCCGGGCCGCGTGCAGTAGATAGCACGTTTTGAAAGGGACGGATTACAGCTATTTGCAAAGTGTATGTTTGGAAGCTGTCTGATCATTCTATTGAACATTGAAAGTATAGTTGTACACTGTCTATCTTCCTATTTGCGTTTGAAATTATGTTGGCCAGTGTTTAAGTGGTAATTAAACAAATCTCGCCAGTTTCCTTTGGCAGCGTCTTGCTTGCCGGTTTTATTGTGGATTCTGCGCATGCCTACATGTTTCACGCATGTTAGTGTGTATGAAAGTACAGTAAATGGTACCTTAGAACACGAACTTTATTTCGTTTCAGAATTCACTGTTCGAGTTGCGAATTTTCTATAAGAAATAATGTAAATTAATTTATTCCGTCCCAGAACCCAAAACGATTGCCCATTTAAGCCAATTTACCTACCTAACTAATGATAACATTAACAATAAAATATAAATCTAATACACGCATGGAAAAAGCACAGATACAAAAGCAATAAACATGAAATTGACTAAGAACACTTTACCTATATTGACGTAAATGAGAGGTGCAAAGGAGAAGGGATGGAAGGGTTATTGTTTAGAAGGGGACACACATCTCTATCTGAACAACTTTTAGCAGGTATGTTTTTTTTTTTGTCGCATTTGAGTTTCCAGTTGGGTTGCGGCTAGATTTTTTTCGACTGTCCCATTCGCGGTCCAAATTAGTAGAGCTGAATGCTTCTTGACATGTACAAGTTTTAGCTGGAATGCGTGAGTTCCAAGATTTGTTGAGGTAGGCTCTGAGAGTTGGAAATAAATCGACTGACCTGTTCCACATCCCAGTTAAGTTCCATGGTTCTACTTTATTTCAGGCCTCGAACATGCCACATTATTCTGCTAGTGAACTAGCCATTAAATGAAATCGCACTTTATTTATCAAGTCCCTAGAAATTCTTTATTTTTTGTGTACCCCATCTTGCACTCCTTTGAGACATGCAGGTTTATATAGGTGATAATGAACCTTGGTGTCAGAGGGCAAGGTCTGCCATTTATCTGGCACTCCTGGAACATTTTTCAGGGTTATGGGCAGCTGTGATACAGCTACTTTGCCAACTTGGGCATTCAAACCCACAACCTTCTGCTCGCAGGCTCAGATGCCTAATTTGCAAAACCACAATTTCGTCCAAAAAATTTTTTTCTTGCTTTTCTTTCAGAGGAGAAGATGTCGAGAGTTCAGAAAAGAGCGGCAACGAGGAAGAGAACGGCGACGTGTCCGGAGAAGAGGAGGAAGAGGAGGAGGAGGAAGGGCAGAAGCCCGAGGGTGAACCTAAACACAGCAGCAGCAACAAACACAAGAAGAAGAAACGTAAACACCGCAGTAAACACAAGAAACATAAGCACTCCTCCCCTGAAGACAAGGAACGGAGGCACAAGCACCGGCACAAGCACAAGAAACATAAGCGCAAGGAGTCCTCTTCTTCAGCGCTGGGTAACAGCAATGCCACCGGGGGCAAAGGTGAAGGTTCTCCCTCAAGCAAACGGCCCAAGTTTGATGATATGGCTGTGCTGGAGGACCTTGAGAAGCAGAGGGCCATGATCAAGGCTGAGCTGGACAATGAGCTGATGGAGGGGAAGGTTCAGTCAGGTATGGGTCTGATCCTTCAAGGTTACAACTCTGGTTCGGAGGAGGAGGGTGAGATCCAGGAAAGAGCGAGAAACGGTGAGCAGCAGCCGCAGAGAGGAGGCGCCGCAAAGACCCTCACCCCCAAGGGGCAGAGTAACACGCAGACCAAGGAGGCCAAAGTCAGACGCGAGTCCACAGACGCTGGCAAAGCTGCAGCCAAGCGCCGCAGCAGAAGCAAGTCCAGGGACCGCTCCAGCAAGCAGCACAAGTCTGAGAAGAAGAAGGCCAAGAGTGCAGCCGAGGCACCCGTCAAGGAGAGGGCGAAGGGGCGCAGCCGGTCCCGAGACAGGAAGCGCTCGCGAAGCCCAGACCGCTCCAAGGACAGGGGCAGGAGATCCAAAAGTCCCGCCAACAGGAGACGTTCCTCCGCAGAAAGAAACCGCCGCTCTTTGTCTCCCTCGGGGGAAGCCGAGCGGAAGAACCGTGCCGGCAAACGATCCCCGCCCCCGACGCAGGTGGCGCAGTCGGGCGACAGCCGCAATCGGGAGCGCGGGACTCGCAAGTCCAAATCTCCCGAGAGGAGGAGCCGTTCGCGGGACCGTCGCTCCAGGTCCCGAGAGAGGAGAGCCAGGCAACTGGAGAGGGAGAAGGAGCGGGAGAAGGAAAAGGAGAGAGAGAGGGAGAGAGAAAAAGAGAGGGACAAGAAGGTGACCAAGTCTCCTTCTAAAGATGCCTCGTCTGGGAAGGAGAACCGCTCGCCCAGTCGCAGACGGGGCCCTAGCCCCCAGCAGCACCGCAGCTCCTCCCCCCGGCGCAGGGATCGACGCTCCCCCCAACCCACCTCTAACTCTCAAGCCACTGATAGGAAGTCCAAACAAAGGTCATCCTCCAGAAATAGGTCCCCGGTTCGTAGAGGGCGGAGTCGCTCTCTGGAACGCAGGCGCAGGGAAGTTGATCGCCAGCGCCTATCTCCAATTAGGTGAGGCCCTTTCAGGTGCTTTTACTTGTACGGCGGCCTGCATCCAGGTTCCTCTCACGCCGGAACAGCAGGTGTTTCGCTGATTCCTTTTGATTTAATTTTTTTTTTTCTGTATCCCTTCAGATTGGGGGGGGGAAATAATTGGGTTTGTAAGCTCTCTAAATTTCTATTATCAAAAATGTATATGGAATAAAATAATGACACTTCATTCCCATTGAGGGTTAAGGACCTTCCTCGGTGGTGCAATTGTGGCATCACTCTGCTGGCCATGGGATTTGAACCAGCACCCTTTTGATCACAGGCACAGTGTCTTAACCTGCTGAGCCAGACACCTTAACATTGAGGTCATTGTTACGATAAAGTGAAATTTTTATGCCATGTTTCTGCTTTTTCAACCTTTTAAGTAAAAATTGATCTTTCAAATAATAATCCTACTAGTTTAATCTGCCTTAATCAGACGCTTGTCTACCTATCAGGTCTGACTGGCTCACAGCATGTTGATTTATTTGTTTCATTATCTTTCTTTGATAATTCGGGCATTTTAGAGGTGCTAATGTGCAGCACTACACTGCATTACCCTGGGTCATTGTGCTTCAAAGGAGTTGGCTGGCTTTCCCAAGCCCCAGAAAGGCACCAGCCAGCCCTTCCCACAGCTGTGCCCTTTTAATGCCTTCAATACATTCTTGTTTGTGTAGAGATGCTCTGTCCTGGTGCCTGGGGCCTAATTATACGGATGCTTCTTATGTTTAATTCTCAGTTCAGTCCCGTTTTTTGGTTTTGTCGGGAACCCGGTTTTGGCGTAGCCCGAGTTCAGCATCACCTATGTGGTTTCCGCAGGATGCGCTCCCGGGACGAGGCAGGGACCCGCAGGGAGGCCAGTCCGATCCTGGGGGCCCGGCGCAGAATCAGCCGCTCACCGATACGACGCCGGTCGCGTTCCCCTCGGAGACGCAGCCGGTCCCCATTCAGACGGAGGTGAGGCTGCCAGATGTACAGAACCCATCGTGGGGTGATCCACTAATTTGCCAGTGATCATCATAAAAAAAAACGTTTTCCGCCGCATCACGGCCATTTGCGCTTCCCTACAGGTCACTGGAGCGTGACCGGCTGGGCCGCAGGCAGCGCTGGCGATCGGGGTCGCGAGACAGGCGCAGGCGGCGCAGCCGGGACAAGGAAGACAAGTTTAAGGGCAGCCTGTCGGAGGGCATGAAGGCGGAGCAAGAGGAGTCGGACGACGAAGTGTGAGTGACGAGTCCGGCGGCTGCAGATGCTGGCATTACTGTCGGGGAAACGCTGCCCCTCCCTGCGGCAGGATGTAACCACCTATTTGGTATCACAGGATAGATTACGCCGACCCCGATGAGGAAGACGAGGAGGCAGTTATTGAACAGAGACGCCTGCAGAGGCTGGCCATAGTGCAGGTCTGTTTCCTTCACGGTTGAGCCAGAGAGGAAAACCTAATGTCGTCACGTGATCCCTGACGGTCCCGCCCCCCCCTTCCCCTTATTCCTTTTACCCCACAGAAGTACAAGACCATGAATGAGGACAGTAACATGTCGGTGCCGTCGGAGCCCAGCAGCCCCCAGAGCAGCACGCGCAGCCGCTCGCCATCCCCCGACGACATCCTGGAGCGCGTGGCCGCCGACGTTAAGGAGTACGAGCGCGAGAACGTGGACACGTTCGAGGCCATTGTCAAAGCCAAGCAGAACCTCATTGCTCCTGAGAAGGACGGTGTGTATCTGTGTGCATTAGTCTTGTGAGGGTTTGCCCGCTTCTCTTTTGAGGTTTACTATATTCTGATGTTCTTGTCCCA
>JAABNY020000106.1:928798-939547 GCA_015164015.2 Brevimyrus niger | reverse complement strand
GTAATCGTACACTGATGTACTTGTCCCAGTATTCACCCTTGCCCCAGTAATCGTACACTGATGTACTTGTCCCAGTATTCACCCTTGCCCCAGTAATCGTACACTGATGTACTTGTCCCAGTAATCGCACTTGTACCATGCTCATGTTTCATCTCTCGGCTCTCCTGCAGTGTTGTGGTGTTACTAGCTAACTCAGTATTTAAAGTCCAATGCTGATATTAGGTTTAAAACACTCGCACAAACGTTCTTGGCTGAGATCAGTGTTCTGTGGGTATATTTTATTGCATGTTTTGAGTGGCTTCGAAAGAGAAAGTTGTAGAATTTGAGCTTTTTGTTTGTTGATTTCTTTCATAAAAAGGTCAGACTAACGTGGTATAATGACAAACTAACTGTTTCTCTGTCCAGGATCCAATACGAAAAAGCCATCGGTCCCCGACATGTTCACCGAATCGGACGATATGTTTGCTGCTTATTTTGATGTGAGTCTTTCTCTGTCAGTTTATGCGGGGGGGGGGGTGGACTTTACCGTGCCAGATGAGGTTTACTATAGTAGCAATCGTGGTTTTTCATTGTCCTGTTGTACACCTTTTGTAAAGGCAGGAAGTCCCGGTGCCCCAGTTGCTGCCTCTCCCTGGAGCCTGTAACACACTGCCTGCCTATAGCTGTTTGTGACTTTGTGTCTCAGACGGGTGGAGGTGACCCACACTAGTGCATTTTCTCCCGCAGAGTGCAAGGTTGCGAGCGGCAGGCATCGGAAAGGACTTCAAGGAGAACCCTAACCTCAGGGACAACTGGACCGACGCCGAGGGTTATTACCGTGAGTGTGCCCCTTGTGCTCACCAGGAAGAGTGGCCATTGGCTTGTAGCAGGTCTCATCTCCCTCGCTTGGTTCCCTGGCAGGAGTGAACATCGGTGAGGTGCTGGATAAGAGATACGGCGTCTACGGCTACACCGGCCAGGGAGTCTTCAGCAACGTCATCCGGGCCCGAGACATGGCCCGGGCGAACCAGGAAGTCGCCGTCAAGATCATCCGCAATAACGAGCTCATGTACTACTTTTTAATTCGCCCGTTCACCCTTTGTTCAGACCTACGGTCTCTGCTCCCCCATCCTGCATTCGATGACGGCCTCGTTTCCTCCACCTTGCAGGCAGAAGACGGGCTTGAAGGAACTCGAGTTCTTGAAGAAGCTCAACGACGCCGACCCAGACGACAAATTTCACTGCCTGCGCCTCTTCCGGCACTTCTACCACAAGCAACATCTGTGTCTCGTCTTTGAGCCGCTCAGGTACCCTAACCCTCAATGCCACCGCGGCTGTTCTTCATCCTCGCTTATATTGACGGCCCCTCTGTTTGAGCACCTCAACCCCTACCTGCAAGCCAACTCCCTTGGTAGGTAGAGGTAACCCCCTTTGTCTCTCTCTCCCCAGTATGAACTTGAGGGAGGTGCTGAAGAAGTACGGCAAGGACGTGGGTCTGCACATCAAGGCCGTGCGCTCCTACAGCCAGCAGCTCTTCCTGGCTCTCAAGCTGCTGAAACGCTGCAACATCCTGCATGCCGACATCAAGCCGGACAACATCCTGGTGAGTCCCCGCCGCTGCCCTCCTCGGCGGCGGAACCCGTCCGGAACGCGCCGCTTCACCGGTCTCTCTCTGCGCAGGTAAACGAGTCCAAAACCATCCTCAAGCTCTGTGACTTTGGCTCCGCCTCCCATGTGGCTGACAATGACATCACACCATACCTGGTCAGCAGATTCTACAGGGCACCTGAGATCGGTAAGAATCCTGCACCCATCGCTAGCAGTTATTTATCTCTGTACGGTATGGGGTATTTTAAGAGGCTCTCAAGTAGGGCGTCTAGGCCTGTTACTGGCCTCTCTAGGTATAATCCGTCCGGATGTGGTCACAGATTGTCGCGTTTTTGTTTTCGCAGTGATTGGGAAGCCCTACGATTACGGCATCGACATGTGGTCTGTGGGCTGCACGCTGTACGAGTTGTACACGGGCAAGATCCTCTTCCCTGGGAAAACCAACAACCACATGCTAAAACTGGCCATGGACCTCAAGGGCAAGATGCCTAATAAGGTGAAGGCGCTTGGCCACCTCTGCCCACTTCGTGTTACAGTCTTAATGCGGGCGTCACTCACTGACTCTGCTTGTTTTTTACAGATGATCAGGAAAGGGCTGTTCAAAGACCAGCACTTCGATCAAAACTTGAACTTCTTGTATATTGAAGTAGATAAAGTGACAGAACGGGTAGGTGCTTTGCATTTCTGCCTGTATTTTCATAGCCCATAAATAGGAACGTATCGCTCTTGTATGTTAGTGCTTTAGCAAGCTGCCTGTTTTTGTTGCTTTACTTGGCCTCTGTACAGAACCAGGTCTTCACTACCCTGGGACATCTAGCAGTTTTTTGTCTTTCCATTAAATACTCTCTAATTTGCATGAAATTGTTTTATTCTTGTCGACAGGAGAAGGTGACTGTGATGAGCACCATTAACCCCACCAAGGACCTACTGACGGACATGATTGGCTGCCAGCGGCTCCCCGAGGACCAGCGCAAAAAAGTGGTCCAGCTCAAAGACTTACTGGATCAGATCTTGATGCTGGACCCAGCCAAAAGGATCAGCATAAATCAAGCCCTGCAGCACCCTTACATTCAGGAGAAGATCTGACCAAGCTGCGCTCATTCTAAGTACAGTTGGTCTGGCAAACGAAATCACAGTAAATGTGTTAGTCACCACAAAGACTCGATGGAAGAAATACTTTTTAATGTAATGTTTTTCCCATTTTGAAGGACATATCTGTTTTTATTTTTATCAATTTCTCATACAACCAAAGTAGGGGTCCAAGAATACAGTAAATGTACATATTTTCCTTCTCCGAGGACCTGCAAGATGTGAAGCGAAACGACTTCAGTCTCAGTTGAGATTTTGTGTTAATGGGCCACGCAGAGTAGTTTAAGGTGGATGAAACCTGCCCTTTGTTGTGATACGTTTTAATTAGTCCTGTTTCTGAAGTGCTCGTCCTTGGGCCCTTGCAGGTGTCTGGTGTCGGAGGATATTATGTAAATAGGTTTATCGTACTGTTCAGGTTGTAGGGAAGGTTTATTCTGAGGCAGGTTGCCGCGGCTGCACAGAACAGGAAACGGAGCGATCCTAATGATTGTATACATGTTTTCACAGTTAGAGTATTTTGTTAAGCATCCACATATACAGCTCTGTGATGGTGTATATGTCAAATGTGTGGTGCAGACCTGCCAGCTCTTGCTGTGTGGTGCAGACCAGCGTAAATGCTGTCTATATTCGCATCTCCCCAGGTGAGGGCGCAGGCCCGGCCGCATGCCCCCGCTGTAGCTCTGTGCCGGAGGGGGTCTTGTGTCCTTCTTGAGCCCGGCTGCAGGGACGGCCTCCTCTGTTAAGCAGGTTGTGTACCACTTTCAGTACACTGAAGGTAAGCTCCCCCCCCCCCCTCCCATCACCCCCCCTCACTGCTGTCCTCGTGCACTGGCACGCCGTAACACGCGGCCCGGGAACGGCTTCCTTGGAGGCCCGACCTCCCTAGGCATCCGCTTTCATGCCCGTTGCATGTTCTGTGTAAAATGGCAGAGAGTGTACATCTCCATGAAATCCCTCGGCGGTGGGCTACACATGTAAATATAATCTGAGACCATTTAAAGCTGTACTGCTCGCTTTTTTGTTTTGTTTTTTGTTTAAAAGCAGGGGTGGTAACCAGTCAAATGTGTAGCTCTATGGGGTTGGGCGGTGATGAGTAAGCTGGTGGAGGAGAGTGCCTTCAGTGTACTGCTTTTACTCATAGAATTTCTCCATTTTCACAGCTGTTTTGCAGTTTAGTAAAGTGCAGGCTTTTCCCCCCTTTTCTTCTTTAGCTTTTTAAAGATCCCATACACCGCATGTGAAGGCGTAAGAAGGTAGCCTGTCCCGCGTCCTGTGTAACAATCTTTTAATCGTGCACTTTTATACAAAAACTAAAGTTTTTCTGGATTTTTTTTCATTATGTTTGTGATCATGTTGTCTTTTGATACAGGGATATTCCTGCTCTGATCTTTGCTTCTGCTTGTTACAAGCGGTAATTGCCTCTTTACTTTTTTTTCCCCCCTTGTACTGTTAATCCATTTCTGGGTATCCTGAGGGAGGTAGTCAGAACCAAAAGTGTAGTAGTACATGCGGTATTTTTCTTTGTATTTTCATCTCTTGCTTCTTGTAATCGCAGAAGTCTTCCCTGCATGTGACTGGACGGTGCAGAATTCTTGTGAATTCACAATATGCGTCAAAAGCTGCGTAAAAATAAAGTCTTTTTGTGGGAAAAAAAACACCAGTTTGTGTTTGCAAACCTGACGTTTGTTTTGTTTTGTTTTTTTCTTTCAGCATTTATTTTGCCGTTCAGTTTGGTCTGACGTAGGCCACATAGAAAGAACTGTAGATTGCGTAGCGTGGCTCAGTGTCAGGCTGTGAGGTATTAGGGTGGAACCCCAAATGTTCTTCTCCTGATACTAATGAATGTTTGTGATGTTTTTCCCACTGTTCCCTGTGGTCGCTGAGCGAGAAAGAAACCAAGTTAAGCCTCCAGGCCAGGGGGGGCACTCTGCAGCCAACCACTACAGCCTCCTGCTTCTCTGAAAGAGAGACGAGACCTCCAGCTACTTAACAAGGTCATTTCTGATGGCATGTGTAGATTGAAAAAAATAAAAACTTTTTTTTTATTTTTTATTTTTAAATGTGCATCACACACACACATACTGATGGATGTCGAGTCCTGGGTGCTTTAAGACTCGCGTTCCCGCTCTTTGTGGCCGGATGCTGGAGTGGCATAAAGATGTCTGAAAGGACTTGGTGCTGTTGTCCTCAAAATGGTTGTGTATAATTCTCAGACTTGCCAGGTATTCTAAACTTGCTTAGTCGGTCAGTATCCAAAGTGAAGATTTTATTTTTTTATTTTATTTTTATTTATTTTTTTCGGGTCAGAAGTGACTGGTTCTCCCCTCCCCTCCCCCCCCTTGGATGATTTGGTCTGTGAGAGTCATCCCCCCAAATCCACGCACCTGAGATTTTGAACTCGTCCAGATACCTGTCAGCTGAAGCCGCCCGTGTCTGGCTGTAGCGCAGTCCAGTTTGTGTGGGACCTACTGTTGCCCTTTTTAAAAATTTTATTTATGTATTGTCCCAGTAAAAAGTCATCATGCGCCTTGCCATAGAAATGGACCAAACTGAACCCACTTGATTCCCTCTTGTTACAAATGTTTCGGTGCAAATGCGTCAAGATGCTCGTTTATGTGTTCTCTGTATTCTAGGTGCAGTCCATTAGAAGACAGTCACAGGGAACCTCATCTGGACTAAGGTTTCTGTTCTAGAAAGAGTTCTGTTGAGCATTTTGTTTGAGAATTCTATAGGCCTTTAGACTTTTTCTTGGCAAGTGTATTGCTGTGGGTGAAAGCAGCTGTAGTTGATAATTTTAAGTGTTTCTTGATGGAAATACCACTCTGACCATAATATAGAGAGAAAAATATTGAATGTCACCCTTAGCAATTAGTACCAAATAGTTTCTGCAAAATACTATTAATACAGGGGAATGGGCATTGATGTATGAGTACTGATGTGTGGGGTGTGCCTATTTGGCTAATATGTCAAATAAACCTGAACAAGGTAATGCTTTTTTTCTCCTGTTAGACATTCTACGTTGCTTTTGGGTCACATGGTTGACACTCTTCTGTTGTCCTTCCAGGGTAAGCTGCTGTCCATCCTGTCATCTGATCACACAAGACTCCACCCAGGGAGCCTGAAACATCTGAACAGTTTCATTTGGGCATCATTTTCAGCCGCTTCTGTGCCCTGAGCTCGGACCTTTCATACAGCTCCTTGGCTGCACACACTCTCTCACAGCACTGTTAATATGTACAGCTTTGGGTATATTGTACAATAAACTGCCTTTTTATGGAGAAACGGTGTAAGTTGTGCCCTTCTTTGCAGCCATTTGTACATTTTGTAGTCATTTTGGTTCTGGTCTATACAATCAGCTTTACACTAGTGGTAGAAAATAGGGAGATACCTAGCATTTTTGGTTTTACACTTTGAAAGTTATTGCAAGAGTATTAGTATTGTTTATAAACAAAGAGTATTACAAATATACATTTGACACTTCCATAATTAATAGAAATAAAGTTCTACAGTCTTTGTAAAAGTGTAAATATGTTTAAAGGTTTGAAAACCATGACATTTTGTTGATGGTCTAGCATCATGTTACCGACGAGTACTAGTGGAGTATGCCCAGGTTTACCTGAATGCCCTGGATGACTTCATCACATATCGCAAGACCCTTAGCCGAAATAAACACCATGTGGCCCTTATGCCTCTTGGTTTGGCCCAGTGTGTTCCTCCCTTGTCGGACCTGCCGGTTTTCTCGGAGCTCCGCTTCGGAGCTTCTTGTTCTTGCAGCAGGCCGTTGCTTTAGAACGGAGGCTGTTCGCGTCTGACCTTTTGAACTGAAGCGTTGGCGTCCTGTCCGGCTCGGCCGACTGCTGGTGTGGCGGCTCCCGGGCGCTGGCGCACGGAGCCGTCTTGTCCTGCCGGGGATTAGCTGGAGAGCGTGCAGCGGGGCTTTGTGAGAGCGTGAGCTCTGAGAAGGCAGCAAGGGTGAGACAGGAGCCCACGCTCTCTGCTGTGGCTGTTGAGCATTCAGGCTGGTGCCCAACGGCGTCCGCTCTTCTCAGTCGGAAGGCACTCCTCTTCGGGCCCGTTGCAGTCGACGGCCGCACTCTGCCTGCTTTGCTTCTCTCTTTCTGAATGGTCGCCGCCTGCATCCTCTCTATCGCTGCCAGGCGGCTGACGACGGCGGCGAGGGTGGGGTCTCCTGCATGTAGCTCCCGGCACGACTCCCAATCTGCGCTGCCCTCTGACTTCTGGCTTTGGTCCAGCGTCTTTAAAGAAGCCGGAAGGAACTCCGGGTAGGGGGACTGACTTTCTGCTGACTCGTCGCGGTCCGTAGGTCCGAAGCTGCTTTTGGGAGCCTCTGGCCTCAGTTCGACGCCCTCCGGGGTGGTGCGCCCCGAGGTCTCGGTGCCCCGCCTCTTCTGCCCTGAGACGTCACCGTCGTCGCTGGCTGTGGTCGCCGCTCCCTGGCCCCCTTGGCAGCGGCAGCTCATCCTTGTGATTCGTCTGTGCTCAAGTAGCTGGAGGAGGAGGTGTTCTGCATGGTCCCTCCATCACCGCCTCCTCTGCCTCCTGGGTGGGCCCCGTGTTAGTTGTGACCTCTCCCTCACACGCTGCTGCCGCCCTGCCCTTTACCCACTGCATTGTACACCCACTGCAGTGGTGATGAGTGCAGTGCCCAAAGCATTAGTCCTTCCCACCACTGCTCCAGTATTTTCCTGTTGATCTTTCGCACGCAGAATGCAGCCTCCCTTCACAGCAGTGTCACCGAGCGTCCTGCTATTCTCCGCAGATCTGAGGTCAGTTCAGCCGTGCAGTGTGAGTATAGGATAGGTGTGGACATCGATACAGCATCGTAAATGGTGCTAGGGGCAGCAGGGATGGACTTGTTTGATCCCTAAGGCAACGGAAAGCGGGAAGCTGACACCGGCTTGCAGTGAGCCGGGTCCTGGGGCGGACACGGCAGGTGGTTTGGCACACGCCTCAGGGTTGGTGAAAGATGGCAGGAACATGGAAAAGAAATGTACACCGATTCGGGGATAAGGATAAGGATTCATATTGATTTGATTTCAGAGATATGGGTGTGCGCCTGTTTTATCAACACATTGTACCACACAAGATGATGTGTTTTATCTCTACAGGTAAAGAGAATTTCCAGAGATGTTGTGCAAGAATATTTTTAGTGCATCTTGATTACACCTCGACCTTTCACATCTTGCCAGGTTATAAGTGTACGCCGTTAACCGGATAACACGATTACCTGGCACGGTTTTGCAGTATTCTCCGCCTGGCTGTAGCTGGCCTCAGGTATTACATGGGATAGACACACATCTAGGATGCAATTCCTAGGCATCATGTCTCCTAAATGCGTACAGCAGGAGGTGTCAAGCCACTTACCCTCGATCTGGCTGTAGGTCGCCTCCTTCTCGCTGTTAAGGGATATCTCATGTCATTTGCAGTAACGCACATTTCCTGTCATCCAGCAGTTTCCCATTTTGTAAGTTCCCGTCGATCCTCTCTTCTCGCCGAGCCCGAAACCCTTCTCCTGGCCCGGAGGAGGCTGCAAGGCATGTTTTAGGACGCCTATCCTGACAAAATCGCCGTCTGACCTCACCATCAACCCGATCATTCGAGCGCGTTTCATGCCCGTCTGTGTCCGGAGAACAATGGGGCCCGGCACGGCTTAGGCTGCGTTAATAATGGCCACCGTCTCAGATTTCTCCACCATTAGCATTCGTCAATTAGGACTTGTGTGACTGGTGTCGTTTAAAACTGTACTGGGGGGGATCTGATGCACTGTAACCCAACTCTGAAAACATAATTAAAAACAACCAATTGAAAAGTAAAATGCAATTAGCTAGATAGCTTTGTGTAGCTCTCTAATTAAATCCCTCGGCCGACATGAATGTGAAGATCCTGAAACCGTGGCAACATGACAACAGTTAGAGTGTTGAAGATATGCCACTTGAAACTATCTTTTCCTGTATTAGTGGTACATGTCTAGGTGTCCTCGAACGCAGGTCTTTAAGAGAGCGTGAGCTCTGAGAACCTGAGTGAGCCTGGACCCCACACTATCCGCGTCTGCGGGAGCCTGAGATGAACAGGTCACCACCAGAAGACCAAACACCTCTCCTGCTTCCCACGGGCGCCTGAAGGTCCTTCAAGGCGAGCTCACCCAGATACTAGGCTGTTCCTCTGTGTCTGAAAATGAATGCTACCTTCCATCTGCCACAGGGTGGCGCTGCGCCGCCCATCTTTTCCCCTGTTGGGGCCCGGAAAGGTACAGCTGACACAGAGTATTACATCACACTTTGACCTTGATGCAATATTTATACAAAAACTGTAGACAACCCAGGCAGCCCTGGGTGACGGGAACTAACATTTCCTAAGAAGGCAGGCAGGCAGCAAGGGGCTCCTGGGGGGCTCTGCGGCATCCAGTCAAGGTAGTATGTGCTCCACCAGTAGGGCATGAGAGGCACAGAGCCGCTTCCCCTACACGTCGCAGCCCCCGGCCCAGCCTGCATAATGCGGCCATATAGCCAAGAGCGCCTTTCACTTCAGACACGACACCATTTCCCTTCAGTCTGGCGTTAGGACGTAAGCCGTGGCGATTATTGTGCAACAACGTCTAGATCTTCTGAAGGCACCGCGCACGCAATCAGGACTTGCTAAAGGGTGTCTGATGTAATCATCCATTCATGTTCCAAACTTCCGGTACAGGGTTCTGGCGTGGTATAACCATGTAAAAATAAATATGCACAATATTATTTACAAGTATATAAAACCACACGGTTCTCAGGATCAGTTATTCTCTACTCCTCCTTAAGGAGATTACAATAACATATATGTGGCACTTGGAAAAGGACAAAAGCATGTCGGGACTTGGGGGACAATGCTGATTTTAACCCTTCTGGGACTTTCCCATCCTGCTAATTTTACACACAAACTCTGCACCGATATAGAACTGCAGCTTTTGCCAGGAACACGATGTGCTGAAAACGACGTATGAAGGACACCGTCATAGAGGAGGGACAGACACCTTAAGGCGGTGGGTCTGAAAACACATGGAAAACAAGGTACAAATGATGGACACGGCGCCCCCCCCCCCACTTACCTGAGAGACACCCAAACTCCTTTGGAAATCGGTGCCTGAAATTCTGGCTCAGTTATTGGTTCAGTGAGGTCTCGGGTTTTCCAGCAGTGCAAGTTTAACAAGAGTCAGTAGGTAATATTCCATCTTAACAGAGCTCAGCTGCTTATCCTGCTTTGAGGGTTAGTGGGTATAGCGGGCGTATTGGGTATAGGGTTAAGGTTAGTGGGTATAGTGGGCATAGTGGGTGTAGTGGGTAGGCCCGGAGTGGCCAATCAGGAAACCCTGTGCTTGTGACCCCCAAGCTTGCTCTCACTCGCATGTGTGTCTCATGGAGAGCATGATGGGGTCGGTGAAACAATAACTTCCCCACATTAATTGATAATCTATTGCTATCTTATTCTACGGTCCGAACTTGGCCCTTCTCTACATACTTGAGAGGGTGTGATTGCAGGCCACAGAATGGCTTTCCAGCCTCTCCGGGTGTGACGAGGGAGAGAACACCGACCTTGTCCATCTCCATGCAAAGGAGCTCCCCGCACTGGCTTCCTCGACACTCGGATCGCAAAACGAGCGGCTGCCGCAAACCCCGCCCCACCTCTGAGTTGCCGCACTGCATTTATCATCGTGGATATCTGGCGTTTCCCCTGAGCGTCGGCCTGCGTGAACAGATGAGACGCCCCTGACCGCCGCTCACTGCGTACTTCCGTGGCTTCGCACCAATGTGCCGTCACACGCACCTTCACGTGTACGCTGGCCGTGTCCCTCGCACGCACTGTGGCCGGCTGCCGGCGCCCTCCTCTCCTCGCGGATGAGCTCGTATTCGCGTGCTGTGGGGACGAGGGGGAGAGATGATGGTGTAGAGCTGCACCGGCGATAAAAATCAAACCAACAGGCCTGGAAACATGATTCGTCTCAACCCACAGCTTCTAAAACACCATCTTCCAAAGGCTCCACCCTCTGAAATGTGAACTCGCCTAAAAACATCTGAACAT
>JAABNY020000106.1:894325-907231 GCA_015164015.2 Brevimyrus niger | reverse complement strand
ATAGATAGATAGATAGATAGATAGATAGATAGATAGATAGATAGATAGATAGATAGATAGATAGATAGATAGATATCGTTTCTGATTAAGTAAATCATTTTTGTAACTAAAATTCCAGAAATTGAAAAGAAAATAAATTAAAAAAAACAAGTTTAAACTCAGAAAAAAAACACTTTATTATATGTTGTTAAACACTCTTACATTTTTACCCTCGTGTTCTCTACTGAGCCTGGAAGCGTGGCTGTGTACATGCTGCCATCTCACGGCATCAGTAAATAGTATCGTACAGGATATCAGTAGCCCAGGGGCAGATCGGAATTCAAAGCTGACTGCTGAGCGTGCATGACCGTCGGATCGTCGCGAAATCGAAATTTCGTAAGCTGAACCGTCAGCAGGAGCATCTGCAGCGAGATCACAGGAGCGGGCGGGAGCGATCGGTGAGACGCAGGAGCTGCACGGTACCTTTAGCTTGTAGTAAGCGTCGGCCTCCTCGCGGTGCTGCTGTACCGACTTCTCGTACTCCGCCCTCATCTTATTGAGAGCCACCGAGATATCGAAGGATTTGCCCGTGTCCACCGCAATCATGGACACCGACTTCTCCATAGAGCTGGTGCCCAGTTTAGCCTGCAGTGTCGACAGCTCCTGGATGGCGCAGGGAGGAAGCGGCGGGAGTTTCAGTATCAGGTTGATATGATCTCCAGCCTCGGAGATGCTAAAGACACCCGGCTCCTTCGTGCGGCCCTCAGTAGGGCACAGGAGATGGTGTCATGGGCAGACGTCGAAACACTGAGTTACACTAAAGACAAAAATACTGTTCACCGCTAATGTCTGCTCAGCGCTAGGAAAAGATGCCCCTGGAATGTTCCATACCTCTTCCTGAGTCTTAGTGACAAAGTCCAGCTCGTTTCTCAGGCTGGCAAGCTTGGCGTCCAGGTCGATGCGGAGGTCGGATGCCGCCTCGACGTCCTGGGGAGGGAAAGGGACCCCTCCATTTTAATAGGCAATCTCACACCCTGTTACACAGTCAGTGTTTCAACCTGTTCCGGATTGCATGGACTTTGCTAGCTGTCAGTGTGCCGCCCCTTCGGATTCTCGTTTCTTACCCTCTTCATGAAGCTGATGTCAGACTCCAGCTGAAACTTCACGCCCTGCTCAAAATCCAGCCTGACAAACAAACACAAGAAGCAGCTTCAGATGTTCTGGAAGCGCTGAGGCGATCTGATCAACGAATCAAATAGTTCTGGCTGCATAAAAAGATCTTCAACTCAACTCGGCCCATTCCCGCCTAAGCCACGCGACGCTCATAGACACGGACACGGACGGACACCTACTTGGCCTTCAGTTCGTGAGCCGTGCCGCGGATGTTGTCCAGCTCGATCTCCAACTTGATGGTGTCCAGAGTGAGGTTCTCCAGGGTGTTGCGGTACTCACTGAGCTGGGCCTCGTACTCTGCGGTGGAGGTGCTCGAGCTCTCGGGGGACATGTCCGCCCCTCCGGTCAGCTGCGAGAGCTTGGCCTCCAGGGCGACGTTCTCCTGCTGCAGCGCCCGCACCTTCGCCATGTACGAGGAGAAGCGGTCGTTCAGCCCCGAGAGCGTGTGCTTCTCTGCCTCCCGGGAGAGCACGGGGGCCAGCATGCGGCCCAAGGCAGGTCCGGCCACCATGGCGGACCCAGCGCTCAGGCCACCTGCTGCCAGGGTGCGGCCCATGGTAAAAGCCGGGCTGGGGACCAGAGCGGATCCACCAGCCCCTGCCCCGCCACCGGCCCCGCCACCCAGGCCGAGGCCGAGACCGAGCCCGGTTCCCAGACCTAGCCCCGCTCCCATACCAGCACCTGCGCCAAAACCCAGACCCAACCTGGACCCAAGGGCCAAACCAGCACCTCCCATCCCCCCAGAGAAGCCTAGGCCACCCCCACTGGACACCCTAGATGAGGACAAATACAGAGACATTATTGTCAGGCTAGCAGTCACCCGAGGCAGCGCAAAGAGGACTGGACGGCAAATGACCAAAGAGCCTGGCGCTCCTTTTTAATATAGTGGCAAAAAAGGGGTGTGTCCGGGGAGGAGCAGGAGCACGCCCCCGGGGCGTCACAGCATCGCGCCCTCGGGGCCGGCAGCTGGATCGATTTATGGCCAGCTGGCATCGCGGCTCTCAGCAGGAGGCTCTTCACCTTCACAGCACAGCCCTCCGCCGCCCGGCTTCACCTCCGACGCCAATAAACTGTGGAATTCCTGCAGTGATTGACAGGAGACGCACTTCTGGAACATTCCCTAAAGGCATGGGGGGGGGGGGGGGGGGCGGGCCGCGAGCGCCCCCCCACCCCAGCCAAGCGCGACCCCCGGCACCGCCGCCACCCCCGACAGCGGCGCGCCCGACGGGACACACCGACACCACCACACCCCCCCCCCCCCCCGCCCCACCCCCCGCACCCAAAAAAAGTGGGAAATCGCGGGGGAGAGTGAGAGGGAGGCGAAGCACGAACACCCCCGAAAGGGGGGGGGGGGGGGGGGGGGCAGCTGTGGCACCGGCAGCTGCTGAATGCCGCACCCAGACTCTGTGGAGACTCGCCTACCCTGTGACCTGCTGAATGAACGCATGTTGCCTCTATGCCCACAAATCCATGTGCCACATCAGCACCACTGACACGCCTTGGGAGGGGGGGGGGCACAGTCCAGCAAACCGGCCACCACAGACGCTGAGTAACTCCACAGGCTACATCACCACCTCTGAAAGGAGCACAGCGTCCCTCTGAACACTGTCAGAACTGCGCTCTGCTTTCTCCAAAACACGGAGGAGAGATCTGTGTGATCTGACCCCGTTTCCTTCAAAACCAGCATTTACCTTTTCAGTCATTTGTGATACGGTCGCTCTCCAGTGGAATCAGGCCTGACAGGCTTGCCTTCACTCCCCATACACACGAGTGAGGATTGGGCGCCATGACCCTGTTCTCAGTTCAGCGGTTGGCTTTCCTCGGACCACGTTCGGGAGGTACTGACTCTGGTTACCAGGTGCACCGCACAAGACGTTATGCCTGATCGGCGTTCATCTTACACTATCTTAAATAACATGCATATTTTGACTTCAACTGACCAAATACATCAGAATTACACCATAATATTCTGAATTCATATGATGTTTTCTTAATAAAATAAAGTTTGCTAAAAGTATGTACTTGGTAGGTATTAAACACACCTTCCATCACTGCCTGGAACTGTGTCTTTTAGAGGTCTCGATCCCAGAATATCTCTGCCACAACTTGCCACCCGCTGACAGTCTGATTAACTGTTCCAACAAAACCTGCGGGGCTACGCTTCAGTTTTCAATGTTTCAGCTATGAAATAATATACCTGCAGGGTGGACACAAGTCTGGGCATTACAGACGCTATCTGACAATGTGGGTGCCAATCACCCCAAGCCTTTGGAGAAAACCACCATTGCAGAAGATGGTGACTATACATTTCTGCAAGTATTATTGTGTCTTTCCTATTGTATAGACTGTAGAATAGAATGGGCAAGGTGATCAATCGGAACATCCACAGAATGCTGCATTTGCAGCTCACTCAAGTCAGGAGAAAGAGCAGAACAGTCCGGAAAGTGGCCGGCTGCCTGTCCCAGGGGTATGGGGGGGGGGGCTGTAATCTGGGTAAGTACCGTGCCTTCTGCACCAAGAGAGGATGTGGTTTTCTGAAGGTCTGGATACTTATAAGCCGTGTCAACTGACTCTCTCAATCTGCCATCTGCAATTTCTAAATCTGAAAACTTTGATATGAATGATATAAATAGCTTAAGACAGATGCATGCTTAAATCAGTTTTGAAAGAACGATGAAAAAGCAATGGCAAGCATATAACAGAATCGGGCGTTAAAGCAAATACCCTTCTGTTGAAACGGTTCTGATTTAATCTTGAAAGGTCATGCGGGATTCCTTACTCTTGCGCTAAATAGGTACAAAATATATATCTGGAAAAAATTGAGACCATTCCACTTTTTCTTAAATTAGCATTTTTAACGCTAATTTAAACAGCAGTGAATAAGAACAAGGGAAAGCAGGAAATGACCAGAAACCAGCCAGGTAAAAGGCAGGGGCAACTTTCTGATGCCAGAGATGACTCCTAACTTATCTGGCAGGGCCTCATACAATGTAAACTAAAAGATGATCTCAGGTACCATCAAAGGGAATGGGAAACATTGTGTCGTGAAATGCACTGCTAGGACAGTTCATTACAGGCTCCTAGAAGCAGGACTGAAGACCCATAAATCAAGGAAGAAGCCCTTCAATAAAAAAGCAGAAAAGATCCAGGCTCTTTGCAAAAACGTATATTTTATTCAGTGAGTGAATCGGAAACTTCTGCCATAGTCTCTTAATTTTTCCCAGAACTATATAGCTGACATCTGGCCACTCTTATTAAGACTTTCCTCAGTGGCACATGACCAGCTTTTGACACTGAAATTCGGTTGAAATGATGAGCTGACAAAACGTTGAAACAAAGTTTAATGCTAGTGGCTGCACAAACGTTCACGAAATATTCTTTTTTTTCCAAAGCTGTAAATTGGCTTATACTGCCCTCTGCTGACAAAATCAAGAACCTACTTAGGAAAACAGGACACATGGGCTCGATGCTATACTTGTCTGCAAACTTCTTATAACCAAGAGTGACAAAATGCAAAGACAAGTTGAAATGCCAGTTACGTAAAAATGTAAAAAGTGGGACCTTTCTGTGGTATTTTCTCCAAAGGCTTAGGGTGATTGGCACCCACATTGTCAGATAGCGTCTGTAATGCCCAGACTTGTGTCCACCCTGCAGGTATATTATTTCATAGCTCAAATGTGTGGAAAATAAAAATCATATTTTGTCATTGTTTTTATACAGAATATCTACTTTGTGTTCTTTTGGCATCATCCAGGCTGGTAACTATACTATATATATAACCTGAATTCAACCAATCAGTTGGTTAGATGGATATTTTTACAGTCTGTCGATTTTGTATTTCACAGATGGTTTGTACACTGGGAAAAATAATTATCAATTATCATAATAACAATAGCACTGGTGTACAGATAATTATTTCGGTAGGTTTTTTTCTAAACACAAAAATACAATGACTACACTGCGATATCCTGTTACTAAATGCATCATTCACGAACAATCAGGGCACTGGAGCAGAGCGCTGATACGCACAAACATCTGCTGCAGCAAGCGAAAGCTGGAATGTCGTTCCATCCATCCAGAGGTGAATTATTGTGAATGTGTGCTGACATCAGTACGTCCCCTTCGGCACAGAAACGTGAGCTGGGCTGACCGACGTGCACGGGGGTAAATGTGCAAAAGAGTGAAACAAAAATAAGAGGACATCGTACAGAGCCGATCGGAGATGACATGAGTGTTTGGCAGGACCAGTAACTTGTAAGGGGGCTTAACTTGCCATTCCAGGCTTAGAACAGGTACGAAAAATAGATACAGCTTTTTTCTTTTCTTCGTATATCTCCCGATAGCAAGAAAAGGTATCCTTTACCATTCTTTGCACTTTTAGGAATCGAGACGTATTCGGATCCATTTTCTCAAACCTAGCTAAACATGACTTCAGTTCCCTAAAAGCAACTGTCATCTCTTTTGCCGTGAACCGTTTTGGTTCAACTTCAGGTTCCGCGTCTTCGCTCCTTTCATCTTCTGCAACTCGTGCAGCTTCCAACTCCATGAGATCTGCATTAGTTAATTCATTATTATGCGACTCAATCAGTTTTTCCACGTCCTCTTTACTCACTTCCAGCTGCAACTGCTTGCCAAGCTGGACAATTTTTTCACCCACTTTATCGAAAGTCTCGTCCTCTTCCAAGCCCCTGAAGTCGCTGACAAACCGTGGACAAAGTTTCTTCCAGACGCTCTTCATGCATGCTTGTGAAACCTCCGCCCATGCCTTTTCAATATTCCGAATAGCGTGATAAATATTGTACGATTTCCAAAAGTCAACGAGTGTTGTATCCAGATTTTCATCTATTGCCGCCACTGCCTGAGCAAGAGTTGCGCGTAAATAATAGGTCTTGAAGTTTGCAATCACGCCTTGATCCATGGGCTGTATTAATGATGCAATATTCGGAGGAAGGTAAACAACCTTGACGTTTGGGTGAAAATCGTCCAGGTCGGCTGGATGACCAGGAGCATTATCCAGAATAAGCATAATCTTGAAGGGAACGTCATTTTCTTTGCAATATTTTTCTACTTCAGGAATGAAACAACTGACAAACCAATCCTCAAACATTGGCACGGTGATCCACGCATTGCTGTTGGAGCGATAATGCACCGGCAGAGTCGCTTTGCTGACCCCCTTTAAAGCTCGCGGGTTTTCACACGGGTAACCCAGAAGTGGTTTTAGTTTACAGGTTCCCGATGCATTTCCGCCCAGCAATAGAGTCAGCCTATCATTTGACGCTTTATATCCAGGCGCAGTGTTTTCCTGTTTCGATATATATGTGCGCGACGGCATTTTTTTCCAAAATAAAGCTGTCTGATCCGCGTTAAAAACCTGTTCGGAAGAGTAGGGACCTTCATCGATGATTTTGTGCAGCCAGTCGGGGAAGTGCCGCGCTTGTTCTGCATCGGCACTGGCACCGGCAGTCTCCCCGTTCACCTTAACATTACGGAAACCTGCACGCTTTTTAAACCGCGCGAACCAGCCACTGCTCGCAGTAAATGACTGCGTGCCTTCCGGATACTTTTTCCTAAGGTCATCGAACAGGCTTCTTGCCTTTGCTTGTATGGTGACTAGGCTTAGCGGAATACGTTTCTGGATTTGGTCTTCTATCCACAATGTTAGTAGTTTCTCCATCTCACTAATTGCACCTTCACGTTTCTTCGTTATTATCGTCGACTTCAAACATGCCGCTCTTTTCACATGTTGTTTGATACGGGCAGCATCCTTCACTATAGTGTTTATGGTTGAAACAGCTAAGCCGAATTCACGTGCAATCGCTGATAAGCTTTGTCCACCTTCATATTTCCGGATAATTTTCATTTTCAATTCTAAATCAATCACTGTACGTTTACGAACTGATTCACTTTTACGTCCATTAAGGCGCGTACTGCCACCCATAGTTGCGCAATATTAGAAAATAAGTGCACACAACGGAAGAGACGCAGCGTTTACCGAGAACTGTCGTCTTTGCGGAGTACGGCCCAGCCTCGGACGGTCTGTGTCCCTTTTCGTTTTGGCGCTTCCGTGAGCTCTATGTATTTCGGATGTTTTTGCGTAAGTGCGGATTTACGTAAGTCCGGGGGCTGCCTGTAGGCAGTTCTCGACTGACGTAACTAATCCGTTTCACAAACCCTTACGTAAGCTTATTTTTACATAATTCTTATTTACATTCTCCTCATACCATTTAAGACACTACAGAAATATACTAGTAATACGTACTAAAGACACATCCATAAATTTAAAGACAGCTTAAATGCTGTATTTTCACTTTAAGTTTACTTATTTTCAATAACGTTAACTGTGTATCTCGGATATTTTTGCGCAAAACCGGTTTTACAGTTGTACGTGAATAAAATGAGTGCACAGATACACACATAACCACTAAAAAGGTAAAATATGTTACGGCGTAAGCATACACCTATATACCTTTCTAACAACCAGCTGGTTTCCCTTTGAATAGCCTAATTTTCTAACAGATAGCTAGTCTCAATATTTATTTATTGTTCAGTAATCTCCAAATCAATAAACCTTGGTATTTAAATTAGGCTTAAGTTGCCCCCCCCCAAAAAAAAATAATAATAACAGACCACAGGTATAATGAACTTCATGAAATGAGTACAAACGAGTACAAAGGTACAAACCACCTTAATTGGATTATATGTTAACTGGCCAAATGAACACAATGTCCACCACAATTACGCACGTTTTATTCAGAATATCGTAGAACAAAAATAATAGCCAGTTCATACAGGGAAAAAAGATGCAATAGATGTTATTTAGGAAAGACACCATAAGCTGGCAGCATGCAGTTCCTGGTCACTATGTGACACAAAGCAGTATTCTCACACGTGACACCCCGCCCATCAGTCGGCACACGCAACGTGTTATCACTTAGTCACACACATTAGCACAGGGGTCTCCAACTCGGAGTTGGTGACCCCTGCATTAGCATAACCTATTAGGACTTATTCTTACACACCCATGACGTGTTACCGCAGCGCGAAAACACGCATTTATATAACACAGGAGCAACGACAAGCTAAGCGTCTGAAAGAAAACCACAAAGCACATTAAAACCAAATTCACTACTGGTTAATAAAACATACCTGAGCCCAAAAGAACTTAATTAATCCAGACTTAACGACTGCTTTCAATCCTCATGCAGAAATTTATCATTTCCACAAGAGGGAGCTGTATCTTACGTTAGTCATATTGCAAAGTAAAACATTAAAAATGCAGTGGTACCTCGGTTCTCGAACTTAATACGTTCCGGACTCCGGATCGATTCCTAAAAAGTTCGAGTTCTGATGGAATTTTTCTCATAAGAAATAATAGAAAACAGGGGTGGCTTTAGCCCATTTTTGGGGGTGCTGAATGAATAAAAGCACCCCTAAATATTTCTAAACTAGGTGCGCTGCTTTATTTGGTTAATCGCCCAGTCTGTAAAGAAGGCATTCAAGTAAAAATTGCATTGTAGTATGACTCATTTCCTGGCGCGTACAATTTATATTAGGTCAGCGCTCTCGGTTCGACTTATACCACTGTATAGATTTTTGGTTTCTGCAGACAGACAAGTTGTACTGAAATACCTTATTTGCATTGACTATAAATCTGATAAGGGGAGCGTGACCAATGGTAAGAGAGAGTATTTGTGTGCATATGTGCTGTTTGTCTTCTATTGGAAAAATTTATGTGACTACCTATAAAAGTGTCCCTTTGTGTCCTCTCTTCTTGCCACCCACAAAGGACACTGTCTTTTATTTTATAAAAAAAAATCATCCTAAAATAATTAAGCCAGATCTTTCCTGGGGATATGGCTACAGATCATATGCTTGCCCAACACCCCCACAATCAACAACTCGTGTCATTGCCATGCCTATCAGATTTGTTCTAACACATGCACTATGGCAGCCATGGGACATGAACCAGCAACCTTCCGGACCCGGACATATACTTTTACCCACAGGATCACACCCTATCCCAAGCTGTGTTCTGGCTCTGTCCTCATGAAAATCTGGCACGCTCGTATCTAATGCATGTTCGGTTTATCATAAGTATGTTAGAGGAGATGACTCATAATGAACTGATGAAACCTTTGCATGTGTCCGTAACTTTATATTTAAAGGAATCTTGTATATTGTACCTTCTTTCCCTTCACCATTCTCCGTCATGACCTTCTGTTCTCATTCTGTCTCCCCCTTGATTTTCAGTCATGCATTCTTACATTTTTTTGATTATAGTATATATGATAAAAAATACCTAGTGTCAGTACTGAATGGTTTAACAAGGTTAATGAGGAGTTAACAGCATTAAATAGGATTGACCAACTCTGCTGGGTAGATGATAACTGTGACTTCCCACCTCGGTAGCCTTGTTACTGCTAACCCAGCGATTCTGTGGCAGCTGGCCTTGACTTTTGGTTTGTGCTACTTTCCATTTGCTCAGGCACAGGGGTAATGTTAGTACCAGTACTCCTCATGTTGATGGAGACAAGGCACAGTAGAAGAGAGGCTGATGTCCTTGGCCTAAATTGTATCTCTGGGTGCTATCATTGTGTACACCTTGCAGCATCCTTTGGAAATTTCACTTTAATTTTCGACATTTTAAAATTGTTCTCATTTACATTGATGTTCATTTTGTCCAGATCCAGTGTAACATAGATGTCATTTGGCCATCTAATTAAACTGAAACCATCGATTCAATTTTGGTTCCATGCGTCTTGAATGAGGCTATTAAGGAAAATCTCCTTATGATGTGAATTCGTTGATAAGGTCGTTTTTAAAATTCGTTTTTAGGAATATTGCCATGACAACCACTACTGAGCCACCATAAACAGTGTTTTTTCATCCAACCTACACCTGTATGGGTCCGAACGTGGAGAGCGGCGGGACTGAATGGCTCCCCTGATTAATGGGCTCCGGTGATGGAGGTGCTCCACGCTGCAGCGCTGTACCCTCATTGTTATTCTACGGACGTAGGTTGCTCACAGCTCAGCAGTCCCACGACATCTCCTCCAGACCTCCCAGCGCATCCTTCAGCTTCGGTGCTTCAGTTTATATCTGACAGGCGCCTCTGTGGAGGGAGCGAAGGTCCTTCTGCGAATCGCAGCAGCGGGTCGCTGTCTGGTCCGAGCTCACAGGACGTTGTGGGACCGACCAGGCGGCGTGTGCTTCGGGGTCGCTGCGATCGCAGACTCCGCTAAATTCAAGGTCCATCGGATGGTAAGTCCGCTCCGCTCTTTCCCATCTTACAGAACAATCCCTTCTGGTGTTGCTTATGATTTAACATCACTGATATTATTGATACGATACACAGCCTGCGCTTATCTCCCCTGGAGCCAGTGCGTACAAATCAGATGTTTGTTGCCCAAATCAGGAACAGAAATATCCGGAATTATTCGTTTGTCTTGTCGCTGTTGTAGTTATTTTTCGGAGAATTTTGTGGGTATGGGATTACAGTGAACAGCGTGCTATACTAACATCAGAGAAACGTAGCTTTTGCTCCGGTGTGTGTTGATCGTGCAAACGGAAGTATCTCATGGGGTTAATTCATCGACTCGATCGAACGAACCCTTTCAACCTAGGGAAATTACCACTGTCATTTTATTGTTTCGGTGTGGTAATGATACTCAGCTCGCTTAAACACATTTTCTTTAATGGATAATTAACCTTGCATACATCTGCAAACTTTTGAACACTAACTTGAGGTATTCTTTGAAGACCTGAGTTCATACGACCGCTTCTTCATGAGTACTAACCCATTGAGTTGTGTTTTTTTTTTGCATTCCCTATCTTTTTGTAATTTTCTTAAAGATGTATACACACACAAAGCTAGACACAAAACTTGGGGGTCAGAGCACAGGGTCAGTCATCCATCCAGCACCTCTGGAGCTTTTTTTTTGGGGGGGGGGCGGGGGTTGAGGACTTTGCCTAAGGGGGCGGTACAGATGTGACTACTACGTTGAGCACGGGATTCAAACCAGGGACACTTTGTTCACAGACACAACGACTTAACTTCCAAGCCACACACTTGAACAGGACTTACTTTACTAGCATTTTAATAAGAAATTAGAAATAAGAAATTCAGTGGACAGGCTGCAGATAGATGCCGTCAAATGTTACTGAGTAGCTGAATGTGAATAGTGACTTTGGTGTGCTGGGGAGTCCTTTTTAAAACATGCCAGAAAGCCTCAGGTAAGTAAATTGTATGTTTACATGTACTCCAGCTGCATTGCTTTAGTATCTAAAATGTTATAATGACAGACTGAAGCATAGCCTGCTTACGCAGAACAAATAGGATTCAGTGTAGATGGAGTCGGACTTCTTTACTGATCAGAACACCGTGCACATTTCCACTCACCTATTGGGTTCAGCTGAACCCTGCAAACTTATGGGTCGAGAGTTGCCATGTTATTTACAGTTCATTTGGGTCTCAAATTTGATATCCTGTTTGCTAGAAAATATTTTTTCTCTAATATTTTCTATAAATGCTGGTTATAAAATAAGCACATTCCTCTCCTCTTGTATGGCTCCTTTCTAAGTACCAGAGATTCCTTCTAGAGCCCAACCACATTCGGATCAGACAAATGGTTCACTATAAATTGCCTTTGTTTTTTCTGGGTTGCCCCAAACCGGGGCCCCCAGTTTTGCCGCTCTTAGCGATCTTCCGGGACGGATTAGCAGGTGGGGGTGGGCTGACATTAGGGCGACTGCTGGCACTGATGAGCTGGTCAGTGGAGCATCCAGAGCCAGTGAAGCATGAGGGAGGTATTTATAGAGGAATTCCACACATTCCAGAGCCACACCCCTCCAGCCTCCCCTCTGGGGGGGGGGGGCAGCTGAGGTGCTTCATGGCACGTTGGGCCCAAGGCTGTGGAATAAGTCCCCTGTAGGGCGACTGGACTAACATTTCGTTTGACTTTTGCTGCAAATGCACTGACTGGTTCCAGCGCAAAGGGACCCGGGGTGCTTTCTGAGTCCGTGCAATTAATGTGCTCTCGGCATCTTAAGAAGGCATCAGTAAGGTGACCTTACTCCATTTTGATTTTCTTTTTAGGGTTTCCCGGTGTGGGATAATATGCATGTGAATGTATGCATCATGAGTGTTGAATTAATACACCAGCAGCACAGCAGTGACAGAACTGGACCCGAAACCACAAGGCTGTTGGCTCGCTGACCTAGAGGGTGCTGCTGTTGAACTACCAAGTGAGGTGGTATATTACACATCTCAGCTGCCTAGCTATCGCTAAAAAGCCGTTTCATTTTTTTTTCTACTCTCTCTACTGATGTGTTTATTAGGACCGGGCAATTAATCAGATTTTAACTCCAATCATGATTTTGGCTTCCTGCAATTATCAAAACAAAACACTCGAGATTTCATTTCACAATGGCTCCCTGTTTGTCTCGCCTTATAAATCCAGCGCAACCCTTTCTAGCCTTTATGTGCTTTTTGTTTGAATTATTCAAGGAAGTCCACTGTTGAAAAAACAAGATAAAAAAAAAAGTTGAATAAGCACATGATGTTTCCAAAGTCAATTAGTAAATAATCGCCATTAATTGTGATTATTATTTTGCCACAATAGAGTGGCCCTAGTGTTCATGTTAATCAGTACTGCAGGCTTAGATGAGGGCCTCTTGTTGCTCAGATATTTATATAATAATACTACTACTAATAATAATAACAATAACAATAATTATAATAATGATAATCCAACT
>JAABNY020000106.1:833526-844320 GCA_015164015.2 Brevimyrus niger | reverse complement strand
CAGAGGCTCCCGGAAGCCCACCTGACAGACCAACAGAGGCTCCCGGAAGCCCACCAGACAGACCAACAGAGGCTCCCGGAAGCCCACCTGGCAGCCCCTCGAAGGCTTCCGGAACCCCACCTGCTCGAGCACAGCCACGGAGGAGGGCACAGCCGCAAGGGCCTTGTAAGTCTGCTTCATACCGATGGGAAGGTCATTGGGCGAGGAGGGGGGAGGAGAACGCAGAGACTAGTATTGGGGGGAATGATGGGGAGGGGGAGAGGAAAAGGAAAACTTACTCAAATGAAACAAGAGTAGAGACACAAGACGTGCTCACTAAGAACGGGGGACGAGGAGCTATAGCTAATGCAGCACTATTACAGAAGGTCAGGGCTGAAGGTGCAAGAGAATGCAAACTAGTCACAGGAAACAAGTGAAGGGACAGAGGGTGTGCTAACTAAGAATAGGGGATGAGGAGATACAGCAGATACTATCAAAGATGGACGTGTTTCTGCCACACACTCTACATGCGTGTAGCTGAATATCAGCACATCTTCACATCTTCATATCAGCTCACATCAAATGGATGTGAGCAACATCACGCACACTTGACCGCAAACCAAGTATATTAAAAGACACCTTAAAAGGTGTGATTTCATTTAAAAAGAAGCGAAGGAACAGAGATGCAAGACCTCGTGGTACATAAGATCAATGTGGATATGCCAAGTCTGGGCCTCTAAACACATCGGGAAAGCTGGTACCACACAGCTTGGTTTTAGTTATTTCTCGACACTTGGTGCCGAGTTCCCCATTTCTTAGTGCGTATTCCCACAGGCTTCCAAAACCAAAACCTAAAAAGTTCTTACAGTGGGACGGGGGCTGATGAGTGGTGGTCCGGGTGACTTTGGGCTGGACCGGCTGTCTGGACTGGACGCTGAGCTCGGCCACATGGGAGACAAGGGCTGGATCTTGCCCGGTCTGGTCTTTAAGGGCAAGAGGAGCAGGAACACAGGCCACTTTATTCTCCGTGTATGATGGCGTGTCTTCAGGAAGAACACACTTCAGGGCACGTCAGCAGATCCTGACATCATGACAGACTCACCGGGATGCTTTCTTTGGCAGCCAAACCAGAGATATAATGATGACTTGGCTGAAAGAGATAAAAGGAGCAGATTTACGGGCAGGCTGCCTCATATAGAGAGGTGGTCGTGAAAAACAAAACAATTCATTGCATTAGAGTGTCCCAGGCATGAGATAACACCCACAATAGCTGTAATCATAAAAAAACCAAGATGGCTGATGGTAGGTTAAGGCCGAAAGCAGCAGGTCCTCACCGGATGGGAGGAGGGGGAGTGCAAGGTGTTTCTGCTGGGGCTGCTGAACCCCGGCGACTCAGAGGAAGGCGTCTGAAAGCACACACACCCCCCCACACACCAATATTACCATTCAGTATCCCAACACTCCCAGCACCTATCACTGCCAACAGGCTAGCGCTAACCCAACATGCTAATCATATATAACGCCGCTAAACTTGCTTCTCTCACTGACTTCAGGTCCTTCGTTTGGCAGCATTAAACAACCTTCAAATTGCATCTAACAGTTCTAACAGGTCGCTGGAACATTTCTAAAACACACACGAAGGCCCTTCATACAGGATACAGTCAGCCTGCTTACATTAGTGACATTTCATCTGCCCGCTGCTGCACTTGTCTTTCGACCTGAAAGGCTTTTGATGACCGACCCATATCTGTGGACTCGGCCCGCCGACCCTCCCGCCTGCTAATGTTGGATGAAAGTCACTCACCCGGTTGATCTTTTGCAGGCTGGTGACAGGTAATGCTGCCAGGGTCCTGTAGTCCAGTTTGAGCGGTCGGGTTTTGAAGGCCTGAAGGAGCGGAACACAGTAGGGGAAACTTCTGGGTTTTCAAACTACTCAATGAATACAAGGTCCCAGTGAGCCTGTAGCCCATTCCAGGAAGCTCAGGGCACAAGGTAGGGGACGCCCTGGATGGAACGCCAGCCCGACATTGGACACACAGGGGCCAAGGGTTAGAGCCCCAATCCTGAAGATGAGCAGTGCCATCCACAGAGCCAGCCAATGACGAGTTCTAAAAAGCCAATTAACTATGGATGACATCTGCTTAACGTAAGAGGCTTCATTATAAATGCCACGGATACAACATGAGCTGAATGTGGGACCAGAACCGCAAACTCAACCAAGCATGAGACTCAGTTACATAAAGAGCATCGCAAAGAAAATGACGGCCTCACAGCGAAAGAACACTGACCTGTGACACTCTGAGAGAGTGTTGGATGGACCGGGCCATGAGGCTTCCTAAGACTTGCCGGCTAATCTCAGCGCTAGACAAACTCGGTATCTCCCCCTGTTGGAGGAACAGGGGGTGGGCAGGGGTAGCCTCACCTCAACCTCCTGTTCCAAAAGGTGATTAGATTACGCCCCCCTCGCGCTTCAAGCGCACGCGTCCCTTTGATGGTGGGGAGGGAATAGAGCCATGGAGCACATGCATGCATATAAGCAGCAGAGACATGGACTCGAAAGGAGAGAGGAAAAAAGCAGACCAACAGGGCTGCCCTCATCAAGACCAAGCTACACGCCTTCATTAATGAAGCCTTTCATTTCCTTTGAATTAGAATCTGTGCCGTACGACTGGGACTACAGAGATAGAGTTGTGTAACCTCATTTTAATTGATTACGGAGTTTTCACCACATGTAGACCATCGTGTGAAAGTTTATGCCCCCCAGGTTGAAGTTCTCATTTAAACTTCCACTGAGATGCTGTTTCAAGACCTGAAATGAGCAAATTACAGCCACGAGTGTCACCGAGCAGAAACCAGTCTGCATGGGGGAGGAACCTCCTCCAGTGCTGCCAGACGGATCTGCAGGAGGCCGCTAAAGGGGAGGGGGGGGGCGTGTGCCTCAGCGGTTTAGGACCCCTGCCTGCGATCGGAAAGTTGCTGGTTCAAATACTAAGGTTGGCAGAGTGATTTCACCGTGAGGCCCCTTACCCCAGTCGCTTCAGGACGGTCTAACCCTGCTTTCTCAGCTGTAAAAGTCTGCTAAGTAATGGAAATGCATAGTTCCGATTATTAATTCATTAATAAATTTTTGTTCACTTAGCTTCTAAGTGCCGTCTCATATCTATTGTATATTATAGTTCATGAATCTAATGTACAAGTTGCGAAAATGTACAAACTGGTAGAAACTTGTATATAATGACTAATAAGGAATATAATATTGTGATGTAATATCAGGAATGCACCACGGCACCCAGTGACACCCCCAAAACACTGGTGTTCCAGCTCGGGGTCCCAGCTCACCAACCGGGCCTTGTCAATGATTTCCCTGCACCGTCATGACAAGTTTAGCCCCCAGTGCTGCTGTGCCGCCTGCCCCCCCCTCCCCCCCCCCCAGCTCTCCTCACCACATCCTCCGCGGCTTCCTTCTCCCACCGGGAAGCGTCAAGCACACTTTCTGTCTCCTAGAGAGGAGAGGAGGAAGCAATGGGTTAATGTCGCCCACAGGCCAAGGATCTGGGATACAGTCAGCACATCTCAGCGCTCTTCACGCCGGGCTTCTTACCTTCTGCATGACAGGGATCTGCACTGGGCTCAGGTCCTTGTCAACGGAGGAGATGCTCTCCGCACTGGTCTTGCGGTTGGCAACGACACCGGGCGTGTTCTGTGGGTGCGCAAGCATGACAGAATTCTGCACATCCACACTGACTTGATGCTCTTATTACTGGTAGCCATTGTTTCTGCAACACGCCCACTCTAACGTCAGCCATTTGCTCTGGTGTTCGCCTTTACAGAAAGTATCCCAGTCAGATTTAATCGGCAAAAGGCTGAGCACCAGCCTGCAGCCCCACAGGCCACAGAATCCCTTCCAGCCTTCGGTGTTGGAGCTCATTCGGGTAAAATGGCCCATGCCGCACTCACCTCCAGGGCGGCGGCTTCTCGGGGATCAAAGCCGTCGCAGAGCAGCAGGGAGAGCGTCTCCCCGGCCCCGCGCAGGGCGCTCACCGCATCGGCGTGGCTCTGGCCCAACAGGCTTTGACCGTTCACCTCCAGGATGCGCGTGCCAGCTTGCAGGCGCCCGTCCCTCGCTGCAGCCCCATCAGGGCTCACCTGGGAGAACAGTGAGAGCTGGGTTGGCCACCCATTTAACCTCAGAGAGCCTGAACAGATGCCCATTTACCCCCAGAGAGCCTGAACAGACACCCATTTACCCCCAGGGAGCCTGAACAGACGCCCATTTACCCCCAGAGAGTCTGAACGGACGCCCCATTTACCCCCAGGGAGCCTGAACAGATGCCCATTTACCCCCAGGGAGCCTGAATAGACGCCCATTTACCACCAGAGAGCCTGAACAGATGCCCATTTACCACCAGAGAGCCTGAACAGACGCCCATTTACCCCCAGGGAGCCTGAACAGACGCCCATTTACCCCCAGAGAGCCTGAAGATACCCATTTACCCCCAGAGAGTTGCCCCTATATCCCACAGAGAGCCACCCGTTTACCCCCCAGAAACTTGCACCTTTATTAGCCCCCGGAGTGCCACCCCTTTACCCCTTGAGCCACTCTTTTACCACGCACTGACCTAGTCGCTGAGGGACTCTTAAAAAGAATCATATTTCTGCAAAAACTGTCTGTGTAGCATCACAAAGAGGGATGAAGTCACCTTGGAGATAAAGATTCCCTCGTCGGTGGGGTCAAAAGGGTTGCCGGCGTGGCCTTTGGCTCCGCCCCGAATGTTGATGCCCAACTTTTCTCCAGGTAGCTTCTGAATCTCGATCTCCTGCAGATGCACCGTGACTCAGAATTACACTCAGGATTACTGCAGGTGTAGACAGTAACATGGCTAGTGCTAAAAGCATCGATGAAGAAGCCCAGAATCACACCTGCATGCCAGGAGGGGCGGGGTCTCTGCGCACCAGCAGACGCATCTCCTGCTGGCTGGACAGCAGCGCACCAACAGCCTCCTGGTGCATGGCCTGCCGCAGGTTGGTGCTGTTCACCTCAAGGAGGCGGTCGCCCACTCGCAGGCCCGCGCGGCAAGCCACGCCCCCAGGCACCACCTGAGGAGGGCAGGCAGACAGACAGGGGCGGGGCATCAGAGGGATTCAAACCCCACTGTGGTGACGGAGGCTGGAAGGAGCTGAACTGCTGCCTGTGTTTTGGGTGGGGGGGGGGGGGGGAGAGAGCAGTGAAGGGAGGGCAGAGAAAGAGAGAGAGGAAGACAGTGAGGCAGAAAGGGGAAAAGACAGGAGAAGGGTGGGACTTTGGGAGAGAGGGATGGAGAGAGGGATAGAGGGGTGAAGGGAGGGAAGAGATATACTGCATTTCCACTAACACAGAGCTGGTGCCAGTACTGGGCTGGTTCTGGCTTGGTGCCTTTTGAGAACCACCCTGCGTTTCCACGGGTTAAAAAAAGAACCAGAACAGTGAAAGTAAAGTAAACGTTAATCTGTATTTGGTATTTAACCAGAAAAAAAAATGTTTGTGTGACTCCTGCCCTATCTCTATTGCCTGTATCCACTTTTGTCTCTGAAAGGCTCCCTGGCTGTGTGCGAGTGACTTTATTCCCTCTCGCCGTTCTACTGCAGTCCTTTCATGGATCGCGCAATAAAAGAGTCTGCTGGTGTCATTGCTCACTGGGACCTTGCATTCGTTGAGTAGTTCGAAAATCCAGAAGGTCCTTTCCAGCATTGATGTGCTGTGTTAGTTTATTCTCGCTTGCTGTTTTACCGCCGTCCTTTTAAGGATCATGCAGTAATGCTAAGAACTGAACTTTGCTGTCCACTTCATGATTTTGTTGCCACCAGAATTTTATTTTCACCTGTGACATATGTATATTGTAGTATTAAATCTGGCCTGCAGATCTTTAATTTTTCTCAGAATAAAAATATGATGTAACCTTATTCCGCCACTAAGCTCGCAAGTCGTTCAACTGGCAGCACCGCCGTAATTAGACTAAGTAATTGGTTATGGATCGAATTTTTTGGGTATATGGAAGGTTTGCCCCTCCTTGAGCCGACACCTTATCGTGGTGGAGGGGTTTGCGTGTTCCTGTGATCCCAGGAGCTAAGTTGCCTGGGGCTTTATGCCCCTTGTAGGGTCACCCAAGGCAAACAGGTCCGGGGTGAGGAACCAGACAAAGTGCAGCTCAAAAGACCCCTAATGATGCACAACATAATGGAAACACGTTTTCCCTTGCCTGGACACGGGTCCCCCCCCCCCCTGGAGCCAGGCCTGACTTTCACTGACATCATGGTGCCTCATTCTGAGTCCAGCTTTCTGCGGTGCCATTTTCTCTGGCCCAGGACCATTTTTTGCGGTGGAAATGCGTGGAACCAGGGCCAGATTAAGAAGAAGTCCAGCACCAGCACCGGCACCACCTTGGGGCAAACAAGGCTATAGAGAGGTATAGGGGAAACGATAGAAGGGTGGACAGAGAGAAGGAGATGGAGGGGCAAGTGGGGGGGGGGGAGTACAGGAAGTTGAAAATGGGGGGACCTTGGAGATGAAGACGCCAGGCTCCGTGACCCCGAAGGGGTGGCTGGCGTGGTCACTGCCCCCCACGATGCTCAGCCCCAGCGGGCCGCCTGTCTTCAGCAGAGTCAGCTCCTGTGAGGAGGCAGAGGGAGGCAGGGGAGGCAGGGGAGCGGTTGTGAGAAAGGTGTCTCTGCATCATCCAGAGCAAAGGCATGAAGGCCACTCCCCCCCAAACCGCTCACTCCTATGTCACATTGAAAGCTAAACCTTTCGCGCTGTTAATAAACATTCATTTACTTACATGTCACAATTGTAAAGTAAGCAGTGAATCTCCCCCCCCCCCCTTGCAGTCCCCGCAGTCCCACCTCGACAGGATACACGTTCGTACACGGCTGGTCCAGGCGGCCACTCTGAGAACAGGTACCGGTGGGGTCTGAGTCAGTGGGCTGGGGGGGCGGGGGGGAGCGTGGCCGGGGTCCTGCGGGGTGACCCTCGGTGGCCTCCTGCTCACGCTCCAGCAGCAGAGAGATGGCAGGAGAGGTGCCAGTGAGCAGTGTCACCGCCTGGTCACGTCTGGCATCTGCCATGTCGACACCATTGATCTGTGGTGACACCAAATACACATGTCACCCACCGGCGATGAACCGAGCCGCCGCACATCCCTGGCACGCGGAGCCAAAATAACCAGCTGAACGGGTTAATCTGATGGACCTTCATAGCTGAAAGGGCATCAGGGGAACACGCCTCTGGCTGCTCCGCGTGTGTCGTGGCTGCACACAGAAAGGCGGGAGGCGGACATGTCGACACACACAGTACAGGAGAAACGGGGAGCAGACTGGCTACATGTGGACGCTCCTGAAATCACAGGGATGATCATGAGGGAGAGAGAGAGAGAGAGAGAGAGAGAGGGACAGGGGGAAAATGAGAGAGAGGGAGAAGAAGAAAAGGGGGAAGAGTAAAAAAGAGGGGAGAGGTGAGGAAGAGTGGGAGGGAGGGAAAGAATGAGAGGTGAGAGAAGGAAAGTGGGGAGAGGGGAAGAAGAGAGGGAGGGAGGAGAGAGAAGGGGAGAGAGGGGAAGGAGAGAGGAGAGAAGGACTGAAAGAGGGGAGAGGGGAAGAGAGAGAGGGAGGAGAGAGAAAGGGAGAGAGGGGAAGGAGAGAGGAGAGAAGGACTGAAAGTGGGGAGAGGGGAGGAAGAGAAGGAGGGAGGAGAAGAATGAGGGAGAGGAGGAAAGAAGGGAAAAGGGACGGGGAGAGAAAGAGGGGAGAAGAGAGGAAGCAAAGTAGAGAAAGCAGGAAAGGGGGAGAATGAGAGAGAGAGGGGGACAGGGAGATACCATGAAAGAAGGAGGGAGTAGGAGAGAAAGAGGGATGGGAGAGAGGGAAAAAAAGGGTAGAGTGGGAGGGATGTGGACCGCTGGAGAGAGAGGAAGAGAGAGAGGGAGGGGAGGAAGAGAGAGAGGGAGAGATAGAATGAGTGAGAGGGGGAGAAAGGGGGAGAAAGGGGGGAGAAAGAGGGAGAGGAGGAAGGAAGGGAGTGAGTGAGAGATAGCAGGAGGGGGGAGAAAAAGAGGGACGGGGAAAGAAGGAGAACGAGGGGGAGAGAGAGGTGGGTAAGTGATGTGAACTAATTCAGTCAGTGGCCTGAGGGAGGCAATATATGCGCCTGGTAGGGGCCGTCTGCGCACTCCTGGTGAGCACAATGGAGTACAGCTGCGCAGCTCTCTGCCTGTTTGCACTCAAACGCCATCACTCTGCAAACAGTGACGGTCACAGCCCTCAGACACCCGGGCCAGTAACCCTACCGGTCTATCCAGCCAGCTGCTTTTGTTGGGACAGGTGACATCGCTCTCTCTCACAAATGAAAGGCGCCAAGCTTCAAAAGGAGCCAAGGTCACAGCAAGGCTGCTGATTCAGCAAGGCTCCAGAAATGCTTAATCATTCAGCAGCATTAACTGGGATTTAATCTCATGTGTCTCATGTGTGTTCAAGTGTCTCCAAAAACCGAGCTCTTCTTGGACATACAGACACAAGCTCCGTTCGCTTTGGTCATGGGAAAAAATAAGCCAGCACTGACCGGGACAGTACAGGCTCTTACTGCTGATAGGTTAACTGAGGCTGCTGCCATGGTTACAGATGCTGTTACCATGGCAAAGGACCCAGAGGCTCCTCCCACCTCCACTAACACCAAGGCTGCCAGCAAGTAGGCAGAGAAATGCCGCGTGTGTTAGCGCGCGAGGGCATGCAGGTAAAGCAGGGGCAGAGGGAGAGGAGGCGCAGGGGAGAGAGAGCCACGCCACCCAAGCGCCCGTCACGGAAAGAAGCGAGGGATCCAAAACAGAGGGGGAGAGATGGACCGACCTCGCTGACTGTGGTCATGCGAGGCCTGAGAGAGATGATGGTGAAGATGAAATTGTGCAGAAGCAGGGGCCACTCACAGAGAGAACCCTGTCCCCCACACGCAGAACTCTGTCACGGTGGGCGGCCCCTCCCTCAGCAATGCGGGAAATGAAGATACCCTGGCAGTGGAGGAGAAGGCGGTTACCACGGCGCCACCAGCAGCAGCACCACGGTATGGAGTGGCATGATGGGGAATGCTCAGTGACCCTAAAGGAGAAGCAACCCAAGGACCTAGAAGGGATGTCAGCAGACACCAGCAGGAGGCCCAGGGTACCAGAAGCTCACAGAGATGTGTGGATGTTCACCATTATTACCATTATTACCGTCTGCGTTCTGAGTCCGTTGGCATTTCACGTTTCACGTCACCAGCGTTTGGCCACGATCGTGCCAGAAATATGCCCACCCTCACTCCACCTCACTCACGGTGTCTCCCTGGCGATATGGCGTGGAGCCCTTTCCCCCGGCGATGCAGAAGCCCAGGCCGGCGTCATCGCGGACGATGGAGGCGGAGACGCGCTCGCGGTCGCCAGGAGGGTGGGGCTCGGCCGATGACACGCAGAGGGAGGAGCTATCCTCGGGCCGCAGGGGCGTGGTACTGACGCCGTTCTCCGGCTCCACCATGCGCTCCCGCAGCAGCATCATGGTGATGGCTGTCTTGGAGCTACGCAGAGCCGCCACGGCGTCCTGGTGCTCTGCCTCGTCCAGATCCACACCGTTCACCTGATGGGGGCCGGAGCAAAGCGAGAGCAGGAATGAGAGAACGAGAACGCCACATAAAAAGCAGGGTGGGCCATGTGGCCTAAAAAGCAGAACGGGCCACGCCCCCTAAAAAAGCAGGGCGGGCCACGCCCCCAAAAAAGCAGAGCGGGCCACGCCCCCTAAAAAGCAGAGCGGGCCACACCCCCTAAAAAGCAGAGCGGGCCACGCCCCCTAAAAAGCAGAGCGGACCACGCCCCCAAAAAAGCAGAGCGGGCCACGCCCCCAAAAAGCAGAGTGGGCCACACCCCTTAAAGCACAGTGGGTCGTACCTGCAGCAGTTTATCTCCCACTCTGATGCCGGCATGAGCAGCAGGACCGTCTTCAGAAACCCTGGAGATAAAGATTCCCTGCAGCAGGAGAGGAATGGAGGAGGGATATGAAAAATGGTTTAGAAAAACCTTCAGATTTAATACAAATAGCGTCGTGTGTGAATTGTGCTCACAAGCTCAAATAGGCAAAAGCTTGGAATGGCTGAAAAAAATAGGTCCCTATAACAAAAGAACTCCCAGAATGCACCAGCAGTACACAGGCAAACAGGTGCCATAATTCTGTTCTCAGGAAAAATGGAGTTGGTCTCTATCCATCCTGTATCACCAAGCGGCACCCAGGTTCAGTCACACACACAAAGGCATATACATACCTCGTCATCCCCCTTGTAAGGCGTCGAGCCACGACCCCCTGCAATACTGATGCCCAGCCCCCCCGCCTGTCGCAGGATGGTCAGATTCAGCTGTGAGCAGAGCAAAGTGGAGAGGAGGAGTCAGTGAGGGCGAGGTGGCGCCCCCTAGCCTGACAAGACCAGAGTGATGCACCATGAACACATATAGTGGGACACTCCTTTTGCTGGGGTGGGGGGGTGTGGCTTATACTGCAGTCTGATGCTGGGTCAGGACACCCCCGCTTTAAGCCCTTGTATGGTCAGGTGCCCCCCGTGTTACATAAGAGCAGCAGGTGCCCACAGTCGAAGGTGATACACAGTTAAACTGATGACTTCATGACACTGATGACACTAATTAGGGCATCTATTAAGCAGAACCATGGCTATTATAGTTCTGATTTTCTAATTTAATCTGTATTCTTAGATTTCATTTTAACTCCAGTCTAGTGTTATTTTACAGTGTGGTATTACTGATTTTATGATTT
>JAABNY020000106.1:807086-819775 GCA_015164015.2 Brevimyrus niger | reverse complement strand
CAGGGCACAAGGCAGGGGACTCTGGGCAGGAAGCCAGCACACTTACATACCCACTACAGGTAATCGTGAAATGTTAATTAGCCAAACTGGATGTCTTAGATCTGCAGCAAGAAACCTGCCCAACATTGGAAGGACAAGCAAACTGCACACCCACAGCAAGTGGCTAAAGAATGCAGACAGGCATGGACTAACCCTATCCCTAACCGTAACCCCAACCCCAAGGGCTGATTCACGTTTCCCGCAGACGTGGACATGCCAGAGCGTGTGGCTGTCAGAACAATTTTTATCACAGTAGCTGGGCGTGGAGCGTTTGGGGGCCACTTGAAAATCAGAATAGCAATGACGGTCCGTTCCGTGACGTAAACGGTCCTCGATCGCTCATCAGCCGGAGAAAAAGTAGCAGGAAGGAGATCGGACCAAAAAACGCCCTCTCTGATAGGGTGGCAACAAATATGGGTATCAGATTCAAAGAATGACTGGCTGAGGACGTCAGGAAATACCAGCATTCATTGGATTCCTCTCTATGGGATTAAAAAGACTGTCAGATGACTGTAAAAAATAAATAATAACAATAAATATATTTGTAACTGCTACTCTGCTATATACCTGTATATATTCTTGATTACTGGAAGAAATAAATTGCAGGGTTAGGTTGTTTTTTCAATGCAAAACTACTTAAAATACTTCACAAACGTGACTTGAGCAGCCGCGTTCTACAGCGCCACCGCTGGCCTGGCATGAAAGTACACGATTGCCTGGAGCGTTGCGACAGGAAGTGCGAACATCCAGGAATGCAGACGGTATGAAGCCAGTCGTGTGAGCGGTTCAAGTGTGCGAACGGCTCGCTCACCTGCCGATGTCATCCGGCAGGATCTGCAGGGAGGCGTCATTGAGGGCCAGGTGAGTCAGGCCCCGAAGCTGCGTGAAACCTTCAGGCAACCTGTGGAGAGACCGGGGGGGGGGGTTGGGTTGGGGAGGAGATCTGTAAGCGCAGTGCTGTGCTGAACCCCTCCCCGCTGAGGCCACTTGAGTGGTGACAGCAAGATGATCACCCCACCCTGTTCACTATTAATCGCTCAGTGGCATTCCGAGGTGCACAGCGTGTTTGCACTGCCTCAGCACTGGGAACCGAATACGACTTGTTTTTCAGGTACTGAGGAGAAACACACCGGAACAAAGTGGGGGGGGGAGGGGGGGGGGACTAAAAACATGGAACTTAGGACAATTTAGGGAGGAGTGGAGACACGTTGCTGGCTACTCCCGTCTAAACCCCCCCCCCCTGGTGTGATTTGCGTGAAAGGCGCTGCCTGCATAGCTCGGCACGGCAAGGGTGGTGCAGCCAGGGCACTGCTGCTCACGGGCCCCGTAAAGTTAAGACGAGTCCAAGGGCCGCTAACTGACGGGGCCTAAAAAAATCACAACATAAGTGGATTGTCTGGGTTGGGGGCCCAATGTAATATGCGTTCATGACACCTGAAATCCGTACCTGCTTTTGCTGCATGTTGCTGAGGGTCTACAGCAGGGGTCCCCAAACTACGGCCCGCGGGCCGATTGTGCCCACCCCCCCATATTTGGACCGGCCCTTTGAACATTGCTAGAGACATATTTTGTAATTTTGTATATTTGTCTGTATTTGATAACAAAGGTTGGCTTTCAAACTAAAATTTCCCCTAGTTATTAACGTAGCCTAATTAATTTTTAAAATCACATACCAACAAAATGGTCAGTCCGACATAACGTGCCATGGCAATCGAACAGATGCGCGAGCTCAAAGAGAAAACATATTTCAAAAGCACCCTCAGAAACCTTGGACAGTCTACTTTTCAAATATATATAGGTAGAAACTAAATATATTTTTACAGCTTCGTCATACGAATAGAAAGAACAAGAGTGACTGACTTAAGCGTCTGGGTCTCGAAGCAGCTCTGATCACCTTCCCACTTGCAAATCGCACTATTCGCATGATAACAACATGATAATCAGACAGTTGGTATTGGGTAAAGAAATGTATGAATACGCCCATTGTTACTCAAATAAACAAGAGCACATGTCTGGGTAGTGTTTACACTGATCGACTACAATATGGCACACGGATACGTTTCTGCCGCTGAACCCTTACGCCAGTGTTGCCAGTCAGCAGCGAATCTCCGGCTTGTGTTCATGGGTAAGTGGGCTGAGCCTGTGTGTCTATAATCACAAGGTCGTGGATTCAAACCCGCGTTTGAATACGCGGTAATGCTGCTATTTAGAACGTGAATACTACACGCCCCTGATGCAGGTAAAACAAAGAAAGGTGACATGGTTTACTTCTTTGCCCATTTAACCTAATTAAAAAAAAAATTAATACTTCCGACAATGGAAGTTTTGAAAGGATTTCGTTTTTCATGATTCTACATAATGATTTCAGCAAGATTTAAATGGAAATAATGGAGAAAGATGTGCGGTCGACTGTGCCCTTGTCCCCAGAGGGTTAATAGTGAATTATTTAATTTCCGTTAACTCTGCATAGGCACTGTGTCACATTTATCGCTTTCTATAGTAACTGCTCATAGTTTTTCATTTTTCATTCCATCTAGCAATTAACTGTGAAAAGGATTTTATTGTTGCTACTTTCTTGCGTTTCAAACTGCCTTTCCAAAGTGATGGGTGTTGGGTGCAGGGACATTCCAGACTGATGGGCCATTGACAGTATGCAAACTACTACAGGTGTGGGGACACCTACCTCATCAATATTCATTGTGCAGGCTGAGCACTGACTTTGAGAAAAAGAGTGTCACTCCAAAGTTCTAACACTTTAGTAATCAAACCACATTAAATTTTGGAATGTCTCTTTGACCGATGTGTAGCCAACCCCTGTGTCTATAATTCAGAGCTCATAAGCCTTGGCTAGAAATGTTTATAATGTGATTTATTTTTACAATCTCTCAGCATGTCTGAAATAGGTTTCTGAAAAGTATGTGTTTAAAGTTGATTTTAACAAAAAACAGAATAACATTCTAAGTGGTCTCAGATTATTGATGCTGAGTTTGTGCTGAATAAAAGAACATGTAACGCTTTGGAATAAATGTTATTAAATAGGTGAAATATTTAAAAATGTCAAGGCATGTCAGACTACCCCAAAGGTGGCTGAGAGGCCTCAGACTCCAGAGGGTTAAAATCATAATAAAATGTCCACAATAATACTAGTAGTCACTCGTATAATTTTCTGCTATAAACCAACCCGGCCCCCCATTAAAGCTAGAAAAAGTTATGTGGCCCTTGCAGAAAAACGTTTGGGGACCCCTGGTCTACAGCAAAAGCACTAATTACTGAAGAAAGAGACGCCACAACTTGCTCTTTACAGTTTGCCCTCCTTGGGGAATCAAAGAAAATAACGCTTAAATGATCGTCCTGGTGGTGCCGGCCTGCCAGTCTGTCAGCTTCGCCATTTCAGAACCTCAAGTCACCCCAGCATATGCAGCAACCATTAAATACACCCATGCGTCTTTTATAATCGACCGCTAGCACGCCGTATAGGGCTAATCAATACTGTTATTAAACCGATTAGGTTAATTAAATGAGCTGGCAGCGAAATGTAATAAATCTATGGTTCGGCTGAGGTGCCCCTGAGGAAAGGTGTTCATCTAGCTGTCCAATGAGGTATCAGTAACTTTATGGAGAACATTTCAGATTCTTGTTCATTTTCATGGTGTTTCTGTTAATTCGCCTGTGTTCTAATGTTAAATTTTGTTGGGGTTTTTTCTGAACAAACACTTGCCAGCCAACTAAATAGCCTCAAACATCTTCCTTCAGCGCCTAAGACTTTGGCCCAGTACTGTACCCTTTATGTCTGGATGCATTCAACCATTTCATTGTACTTATATACGTACGACTGACAATAAAGCTTTTGAGGCCTTGAATCCCTTAAGCCTTCCGAGAAGTGAAATGGAGGCTGCAGTGCAGCTGAACCAGAGGAAAGCAGGTAGAGGCAGTAGGCGAATCCCCACCTCTACTAAAGGCTTAAAAGATCTGCTTTAGAGTCTGAGGCAGCACCAGCCTCTCTTATCACTGGGAGAGTTACTGGGGTTAAAGTGCAGTGTCCTGACTATTCCAACCCTTTGTACGCCACTTTAGCAAAGCTGGTCGCTAATGTAAACACAGCAGAATGCAAACGTCATCCTGTTGGAGCCGGACAGCTGGCGAGCCGCCTGCAGGGGCAGGCCTTCTCCAGAGGCAGAGCGAGGCGTGGGGACGCACTGACCTGGAGAGAGGGTTTCCGCTGAAATCCGCGATCTCCAGTGCCTTGCAGAACTTGATGCTCTCAGGAATCTCGGGAATGTCTGCAGGAAGAGGCCGCAGATTCACAGCAGAGGAGTTGCGCGGTTTCGCAAACACAAGCACACTTTCAGATTGTCTTCGCGTAACTAACACACTGCAGACTACAGGAGAGACCCGAGCGTCTACTAAGGAAGGTCCCCAGAAATCGGTTCTGACTGTTCCGTACTGGAAGCAGCTCCACCGAGACACGGGGTCATGCTTTCGGAGAAAAGAAAGAAGAAAAGGCCATATTTTCACACAAAGAAGATTCTAATGGAAATAAAAGGGGGAGATTAATTTCACAAGTACATCGGATATCTCCGGATATCCAAACCTCATAACACAAGAATCTCTAATGGTTCCTTATCCCTAACCGTAGGGGTTAGGGAGGCTGTAGGACAAGTATCAGCTGAGCAAATAACACAACCCCGCTACACCAGAGCTGAGTCACAGGCCGCACTAGAGGACGCTGGGTGGATGGTGAGGGCGGAGCCCGGCGACAGCTTGCTCGTGTGCCGCGGCACAATGTCCTCACCGTTCTGCGAGACGTCCAGCTCCACCAGCAGCATGAAGTTGGCCACCTCTGGGGGGAGCCTCTGGATCTCATTGTCGCTGAGCGTCAGCTTGCGCAGGTTCAGCAGCCGGAAGAAAGGCTGAAAGGGACGGAGGAGTCACGCACGCGGTCGGGAGGCCGGCCGTCGAAGGAGCTTTGAGGTGCCGGTTCTGCTCTGGCTGTTAACATCTCATTATACAGCTTATTTTGCCCTAAGGCCACAATAAAGAACCTCATAAAGTACTTTTACTCTGACGGTTAAGATTAAGATTTAGGACTTTGTGGATCCCAGCGGGACATTCTGGTGCCAACAGCAGCAAGAACATAGTGCAGAGATGAACATACATACAGGGCCAAACAAGGTGCAAAGATGGGGCACAGGGTGCAAACAAATAAATGTGGTGCAAACTAGTAGTAGTAGTAGTAGTAGTAGTAGTAGTAGTAGTATTGTGGCAGTATTCTTACAGCCGCTCCCCATGTGGGCAGTACAGCCACACATCCACCCTTGATGTGTACCCAGTAGTGTTGGGGCAGCTCCCAGCATGCTCTGCTCTTCTTCGCTCTCCTGCCTGCCTGACTGCCTGCCTCTGAGGATCTCCTGCCATCTCCCCCAGTCTCACACACTGCTATCCAGGCCTTTGAAAGACTCAATGAAAGTGAACTTTTAACAAGTGACACCTAGACATGAGGCGGGATCATCGCAGAGCAGCTCAAAGGCGGTTTTCTGACCAGTAAAGAAGGTAGATTCCCGTTCAACTAATCCCAAGCTTAACACCAACCCCACTGCTCGTGTGTGTCAAAGGCACAGCCTTCCAGTACAGCCTTCCCCCCTCCCCCCGTGTCTCAAACACAAGTCAGCTGCCATCGGATCCTCAAGAAGGAAAAGCGGAGAAGATGAACCAAGCAAGCAGCCAGGTCCACATCGCCCTATAAGCAAACAAGGCCTTTGTCACCAAATCTATTCTACAAACAGCACGACACACTGCTAACAAGCTTATATCAGCTCATCAAAGACATATCGCACACTCCCTGTTGACAATATTGGAAACATACCAACAGCCTGCAAAAACCTGGAAATAAAATCACCTGGCTCATTACAATGAAGGTTTGGGGGGGGGGGGGGCTGTACACTGAAGAGTAACCCATTCTGGAATGGGTCCTGGGCGTGCTAGTTTACAGCAGGGTTTCCAAAGTGGTTCTCAAGGGCTCACAGACAGTCCACATTTTTGCTACCGGGAGCTACCCAGCAGGGAATTCAGAGGGAGCAAAAACGTGGACCGAATGCGCATCCCCGAGGGACCGGATTGGGAAACACTGGTTTATGGTAACAACCGTGCACAAGTAGAGTGAATCAGTACCTAATAAAGGTGAAGCGACAGTAGGTGGCATTAACAGAATAAGAAACAGAAACAGGTCTTCAGTTCGAATTCGTCACATGACCCCCGTGACCAAAGATTTTTTATTGAGGTGAGGAATCTGAAGGGTCTGCATTCCGGAATCTATGTATCAGATCTGGATTGTACAGTTTACCCAGTTCCATTAAACAGTAACAGTCTGACCCTATAAAACCACATCCTACTCCCCGTGAGACAAACAGACAAGCGAGGGCAACTTTGGGGGCGTCGCAGTGCAGAGCTAAAGGCCTTTGCTCATGGGCCCACAAACGTGTGACTATTCTGCCGAGGGTGGGGCTCAAGCCAGTGACCTTCCGGTCACAGGAAGGTCAGCTTGGCCCACCGAGCCGCACACCGCCCCACGTAGAGCAGCTATATAAACTCCTTCCAGTTATAATTCTTGTTGAGGCATTTTGTGTCTGTAGGGGATTTCTGAGTGGAGGTGAAAAGGCCAAAAAAATAAAATAAACCAGCCACGATTCACCATCCATGTCAGGCACGACAATGAAAACCGAGAAACATCATCATCCTGCTACGGCCATTGCGGGCTTGGACTCTTTGAGGGGAACAGAGAGACCCACCCTGCACTGCTCCCTTGTCGGGCACGTGGAGAGACGGAAAACACCAGAATGCTCCCGCATCTACATTCCACACCACAGCTGGGTTTTGAACATCATTTATCGGCTTCCTGCTTCGTTAGAAGTTGTGTATCTCCTGCTCTGATGCTGCTCACACCCGGGCGTTCACTGGAAGCTCAGCCTAGCTGCGCTTAAGCCTATTTGACACCGTGAAAGCATGCATGTTTGCACTGCGCCATTTACCCCACTTTTTCGTTGCCTCGGACAAAAGCCTTCGCTAAATACGTTAAATGCAAATGTAAAGCGCCACAGAAAACATTAAGCCCATTTTGCAATCGCGGTCGGATGGAGCCCGTCAAAGGACTGCTTCAGAGTGCGATGAAACACAATAATCTATACAGGAGAGAACGAGTTCGATGAACATTCCAGAACAACTGGTTTCCCCCACTGATGAATCACTAGTGAAAAGAGTGGCAGCAGCTACGATGAGGTCTGTAGGCCACAGGCCTTTGCGCGGAGGAGAGAGACCGAGAGAAATCTCAGCTGCTCAGAGAGAGCAGGGCCGCGCTTAGATCCTGCAAGCATTTGCAATCCAAAACGAATTCAAATCCAGGTCAATAGGGAGCAATTAACATATTAGAACATCTAAAAGGTGCCGTCGCTTCTTTATCCAGTGAACAATCCATCGACCGACGCCATTCTGGAAGCCAGCCAATGGGAAGCCAGCTCTCGCAGACGGTGCCACCTGCACTTTATCTCCTGCGTTTGGGAAAACCTACAAGGTACACTGACGCATTTCAGAAGACTCCCACAGGGAACTGAGATAAAAAAAAAATGTTTTTAAAAACGGCCAGCTATCACAAACCTCCAAGAACTTCAGGCAGCTTTAATACACTGACCGTGTTCGGCACAGAAGCGTGAACGGGCCAAACGACTTTGTTGCACGAGTCCGGGGGAGGGCAGGTGAAGCCCCTCCCTCAGCTATTGAGCTAATAATATAGAGCAGTCTCTGTTTTTCCCTGGGGGAGGACCAGCTCTTTCAGTACCAGCCAAAAGCCTGGACACACCTACTGAAAGTCATTGTTTTTCAACAAGATAACGACCCTAAGCGCACCTCGAGATTACGTAGGAAGTATCATCTTGAGTGCTGGGACAGACGACACGACCTGGCCCTCGGAATCCCTTGACCTAAACCCTACAGGGCTGCTTTAGGATGTGTTGGATCAAAAAGTAAGAGCAAGGCAGCCAACTTGTGCCCGGAACTTGTGGAATCTCCCTCAGGACTGTAGGAGACGCATTCCAGGGGATGACTGTGCATTGGGAAGTTGCCTGAAAGAACGCAAAGAGTCTGCAATGCTGTCAAAGCGACAGATCTCTCAAGTTTGAGAAAACTTTGAGAAGCTGAACATTTCTCTTGGCTGTTACAATATTTGATACATATTACTTCGTTGCCTCGGAGCTTTCTATGAAGTGAATAAAATAGAGACAAATGCATTGAAGGCAGGTGTCTAGACTTTTAACTGGAACGGTATGTCCCAACAACCATACTGCCCAGAAGGTACAACCATGTTTGTGACAAAAATGACAAACACACGATCGAGTTTGCGACACTGCTGACTGCTGGACTGCCTGACCAGGCAGCTTCTCCATCTTATGACTGAAGGATGCAGGGTCAACTCTGCATGCGTGTACAGAGGCCACCTACTGTTACTGGGCATCGCAAACAGAGATCCAAACGCTTCTGTTTACAAAAATAGCGACCAGGGTACCTCTCTACCTTCAGTATGGGAACTGGCACACAGCAGAGCAGAAGGTTCACATGATGATCTAGTTCAGCACCCCCCCCCCTCCCCCCGCAGAGTCAATTACCAGTTCATTGCCCCCAGCCCTGAAAGTCCATGGCCCTGTGTACCATGCTGCTGCTGAGTCAGTACTCTTTATCAAAACTGGGCTGCGCTCCCACAAACCCCGCCAGCCCCTCCCAGCCAGGGCTACGCTCCCACAACACCCTGGAAGGCCCTCTCCCCTAGGACTACAGTCCCACAAACCCCTGGCAGCCACTCCTATCCAGGGCTACGCTCCCAAAAAACCCTGGCAGCCCCTCCCAGCCAGGGCTCGCTCCCACAAACTCCTGGCTGACCCTCCCAGCCAGGGCTACTTTCCCACAAACCATCGGCAGACCCTCCAAGCCGTGGCTACGTTCCCACAAACACCCGGCAGCCCATTCCAGTCAGGACCAAGCTCCCTAAAACCACCGGCAGCCCCTCCAAGCGAGGATATCTGGGACTGAGCAACAGGCCCAGCATTCCCACCTGCAGGAAATAAGCACAGCATTCCTGTCAACAGAGAATAGGCAAAACCAGGCAAATGACCAAAACGCTTGTGAAAACCATGAGGCAGCGGCATTTGGTAATGTCTGCATTCAGGAGCAAATAATCTCTCAATGAAATCAGCTCTATTCCCCTTTTTGGTCGAAGAACTCATGGAAAAGCGCACCATGCCCACATTCCAGGGCGGAGCTCAGCAGACAGAACGAATCCCAACCCACCTGCCTGCAACTGTCTGCTGAGGACTATTATTGACTGAATGGCTCAAACTTCACAGCACAGTGGAACTCGGTCTGTTCCCGGCAAAGATTATGCCGACAGATGGGGATGAGAAACGCGGACTAACCTCAGTTTCAGGCCCACACATCCCCAGACCATCGACGCCGCTCCATTCCTGACTACATCAGAACGCGGACTTTACCGAATGAGATGCAAGGATGACGCTTTCCACTCACACACCACTGAAGGGTCACCCGAGCCCTGAACACACTAAAACCTGCCGGCGCAGAGACGCGCAGAAAGGCCGCAACGACCACTGAAAGTTGATAAACGCCCAGGGTGAATGCGGCGATATGCGATCACAGGGGGCTGCGCCCGCATGTCGGCTCAGGCAGCGTCTGCGGCTCCCGCAAGTTTGTACAAGCGGGGACACGCGCTCAGAATGCGGAAGCGTGACATCGCACATGCACGGGGCCAGCGGGACGCAACTCTCAGGAGCTCTGGGAGAGAAACATGCTAGGTTCTGTCTCCTGGAAGCCTTAGTGAAATGAGGACTTAGCTATTAGCATACGGGTAAAAAAAAAAGAAGCTGGATCTATCATCGTAATTAAATCTAAAACAGGCCATTTTAGGTTTAATGGTTCCCAGTGACTTTGCTGAAAAGCTGTAGGTGGAAGACGTCTGAGCCTCACTGTGTGCTAATGTTTAAATACATATTAGAAAACATTAAAACTCATAGCAGCCACATTAATGGGATGTAAGGACACACTGACACTGTGCTGTGCTGTACAGCCCTCCCAGCTGCCCATTTGGCAGAGAAAGGCTTGCTGAAAGCACTGATCCTACTGCTGCTGGTGACACACACACACACACACACACACACACACACACACACACACACACACACACACACACACAGAGTCCTGTTAAGCCACATCACTGCCAACAGCACAGCCCTTGACAAAGTAACCATTATGAGCACAATGGCAGCAGAGGCCACACACACACAGCACATCTCTCTCCCTCGACAGTCATCATCATCATCACCATCATCGTTGCTGCCTCTCTCTGGATGTACCAGCTTGTCCAAAACACACTGTTCACGGACCAAACTCCTTCCAGTCCCCTGACTCATCAGAAACGCACAGGAAAAGGAACAGGCACGGGAGCAAGAACAGGACAGAAACAAAAACAGCAACACAGATGCAAACAGGAACAAAGGGCACGAGAACAGGATCAGGCTCGGGAACAGGCACAGAAACGGGAATGGGAACAGGAGCAGGAACAGGCTCAGGTACAGGCATGAGAACAGGGATGGGAATAGGAACAGACACAGAGGAACAGGACAGAAACTGAAACAGGCTTGGGAACAGGCAGAGAAATGGGAATAGGAACAGGATAAGGAGCAGGCACCAGGCTCATGAAACAACTACACATTGTGTCATGAAGGTCTGGCAGGTGTCAAGCTTCACAAACACAAGCAACAAATAATTTCAGCTCTGCACACTCAGGCTAAAAGTGAAACGTGGAGCTCAAAAACCACATGACCAGCCAGAACTAATGTCCAAAAGGGGAGAGTACAATGGAAGTTCAGTGCTGAACACAGGCTGAACGTAGAGCACTCAGCAGCCACATGAGACACATCTCCTATATCCTGGAGCTTCTGAACAACATGAACACAGTATTAAAAAGTCATAAAAACTGCAGCAGAACCGGAGTGTGACTTGTGACTGCCAGGAGTCCCTCGGTGATGATTATACTTTATGGAGCCGAAACGGGGCAGAGATCAACTCACCACACAGCCAGATTCCCCACAAAGGCAAACATACGCTTATCACACGGCCAGATTCCCCTCCAAAGAGGAGATCCGCTCATCACACGGCCGGATTCCCCTCCAAAGAGGAGATCCGCTCATCACACGACCGGATTCCCCTCCAAAGAGGAGATCCGCTCATCACACGGCCGGATTCCCCTCCAAAGAGGAGATCCGCTCATCACACAGCCGGATTCCCCTCCAAAGAGGAGATCCGCTCATCACACAGCCGGATTCCCCTCCAAGATAGAGATCCGCTCATCATTCGTTCGGATTCTGCCGCAAGGCAGAGCTCCTCTCATGACACAGCCGGGATTCCCCTCCGAGGTAGAGATCCGCTCATCAGTCAGATTCCCCCATCAGTGTCACCAGCAACACACACTTCAGGTTCAGGACAGATTATGATTAATTAACCAACTGTCCTGTATTTCATATGTGCATTTAGAAGCATACAGACTTGTAATGACAGGCAGCTCTGCCAGTACTGCTGTAACGCCACACCCTCACCACTCTGGCTCTATCTGTACCCGCGGCTGCACACAGGGTGGGGCGGGGCAAGGAGGGGCTCAAAGAGCCAATTAAACAACCGTAAATAACTGCTGCCAATGTCCTGAAGGCCTCACAGATATGCCTCTATAACAGTGGGAACTGGAAAAGACCAAAAACGCGGGCCACCTCGGGGTCCCCAAGGACTGGTTTTAGAAACACTGCTCTATAACACTAGTGAACGTGAATGCACAAGAGCTCTCCTCTTTCTGTGGCCAACGTGCAAAAATGTGACCTCAGAGACACACCCACAAGGGACAAGCTTCCAACGTCAACAACCCGGAAAATTCCCTAAATACGGCAGGAAGACACTTATTTCACTTATTACTTTAGTTTCTCTGTTAAACACATTTTCTTGTCCAGAACGGTAGCTGCCAATTGCTTAGCTAAATTCTACCTCCTCTGTGCAGAAGACAAGCGGTTTGCGGGGACGGCGAGCGGGAACATGCTGGTGTACACTGATCAGCAGGCAAGCTGCCCAAGCACTGCAGCCTCTCACGAATCAGACAAAGGGACCAGAAAAAAACAATGCAATGTCCAGGAGGCCCAGAGCACAGTGAAGTGACGCCGTTCCTCTGTATGTCCCCGCGTTCTGTCACTGGTACAAAACACTGATGCTCTCACGCAAACACCGAGTACCACATGTGGTCGACGCTGCTCACATGCATTCAGAGCAGGACACAGGTTGTAGTAACTGCTTAGTGATCTCTGCGTCTTGGAAAATTGAGCACCGTCGCCAGATCCAGCCCATATTAATCTGACTGCATTTATCCACGTGAAGCTGCATGTCATACTAACTGCGCCGTGTCATCGGGGGCCACTTTGCTGGAGAGCAGCAACACATACGAGAGACTAGACAGCACCCATGGGAGCAGCAACACATACGAGAGACTAGACAGCACCCATGGGAGCAGCAGCACATACGAGAGACTAGACAGCACCCATGGGAGCAGCAGCACATAC
>JAABNY020000106.1:789125-801276 GCA_015164015.2 Brevimyrus niger | reverse complement strand
GCGGAACCTGACAAGGACACCAAAGCAACGCAGGGGTTTGGGAAACGTGACAACTGAGGCTTGTTTTAGAGGCTTAGGCCGGACAGACAAAGCACTGTCCTAAGAAACACCCAGCTATGCCGTCATTTAGAACAATCAATTTCCCACACCTGTCTACTGCCGTTCAGCAGACGATTACAGCAACCCCACCATCCCTTTGCCTCTGCTTCTGTTGTCACGGCAGACATATACAGGACCAGTAGGCTTTTGGAACCTGGTCCTCGTCTTTCACCACCTATGCAACACCTTCATTAATCTCTGGATTAGGTTTGCGTCATTTAATGGCAATAATCAAGAGCAGTACTAGGCCTTTCTGAGAGGCCTCTACACCAACAGGTTCGACTTACTTTGCTCACCCGCCACCATACACTTTCCAACAAAGCAATTCGGAGATTCTACTCTCGCAGTAACCCACCTCACCCGGGGCCTCGTGTATAAAACACTGCGCAGATTTCAAACTTAAAGGCTGCATATGCAGGACGGTAGAGAAGTGCATAAGCACAAAGACAGAGGCGTGCAACACTGAATGCAGCAGATGCTGGGCACCAGACCTTTATATACCCAAAGGAAAGAAACCACACACACACACACACACACAAGCCCACCCCTAAATTCACAATAATATTTGAATACCATTCAACTATAAATATGCCTTGATGGACAATGCTAGGAGCTTTTCTCTGATCCATGCAGTGGCAGCCTCACTCTGGCAGTAAAGGCGGCAGATGGGCCCAGAAACCCACACAGCAGCTGATATTTTAACCCTCTGCAGTCTTGGGGTAGGAAACACACTTTCACTGACTGGGGCGTGATCACGCATTTCTTCAAATATCAAACTTAATTCATGGCAAATAAATTCTTATATATTTGTTTTCCCATTACGCTCATCTTTTTAATGCATGTAGTAAATATGTGAGATTTCCGAAGTCTTGGCTACATGAAGATGACTAAACGGTGTAGTTGCAGCATTCATTTGGATAAATAAGAAAATCTCATGCCACAATTTCTGGCTCCTTTCATTGAATATGTAGCAACTTTCATGTGTATGAATGAGCCATTGACACCTGGCCACATCCCTACCGCCTTTTTAAAGTCGCTGACGGGGATGTATCAGGATCGCGTTTCACTGTTGCGCTGTTAATCAAATTACCATGCGAATGCTATCTGAATACGCGCGAATGCAGCTATTTATATTGCGAATAGCGATCTTCAGGTGAGAGCGGTACTACACACCCCCGATGCAGGTAAAAAAAAAGTAAGGTGACATGGTTTACTTTTTTGCCAATTTAAAAAAACTTTAATATTTCCGACAATAGACGTTTTGAGAAGAAAACTGATTACGGATTTAGCCAGCAGTTTTCAGGATTCTACAGGAACATTTTAGCGAGGTATAAACTTAAAAATAGACATGAAAAGTATGCTGTGTTGCCAACGATGCACTCAACTCCAGAGGGTTTAAAAAAAATAAAATAAAAAAAAACTTTGAAAGTGGACAGCTTAAACTTTGTTTATTCCGGTAACCTGGGATACACAAGCTTAGAGGCTGGCGATATGACGATTTCATAACATGATCAATCTACTTTTTTGTACCAAGTCGTACAGACCGAGATCTTTTAGGTCCCACTACTAACGTAAAGAAACGTCACATAAAACATGACCAGTGATAACGTGTATCCATAAAATGTTCATAAACTGACAGAATGATTTCCTAGTAGGTGGCTGTGCCGATTGGCTAAATTACCTTGCATGTCTACAAAGGGGTCTTTCATGCGGGATGTATTTGAAATACAATTCAATGCAAGTGATCGGCGTGGCAGATCAGGAGCTGGACAGCCCATTTCAAAACTGGGAAGAAAGATCGCAATTTAGTTTGCGGATCACAAATGTTAAAGACATACAATTTTTTTTTTTGGGAGGGGGGGGGGGGAATACCCGTCTCACCGAAGCTTGTAAGGGGCTTTTGTAAAGCACACCTCCCCCACATTCAAGCAGCAAGTACCCTGACCTCGACATTCCTTACAGGGACCCCCCCAGTACTTGTATATCCACATGCGTACAGCCATCCCCATCGATTTATACCTATACACCTCCCAAAGGTCATTGGTTCCCATCAATTAATGCTTGATGCTGCCGTCGCAGCGATTAAGATGATTAATGGTCTCATTGGTTTTTAAATTTTAAATGTTGCCAGTTGACAGAATCAAAAAAATGCGAACAGGCTTACAAAAAGTTTGCTCTATAAATGCCATAGCAGCATACGCAACCTTTCTGCAGGTACGCAGCCTTTATACTGGAGGCCCCAGGTCACTCAGATGTGACTCAATGCAAAATTGAGCGTCTTTCCCATAATCTGCAGGCCTCTGATCCCTGTGACATAGCACTGGGCACCCAGTCATTCCTAGAGTAAGGCTGCTAATGCCTGGAATTGTCAAAGAGAAAAAGCAGACTACTTTGGAGTACCCAAAGTCATTTCAGGTACCTTAAAAACCACCTTAAAACATGGGTCTCACAAAAGCCCATGAAGGGTCCTGAACAAATGCATCATACATTTAGAGCTGATTTGCAAAACTCCGTCCATCCCTGCATTAATTCATTGCAAGTAATTAACTGCGGCGGTACAGTTACGAGTACAGCTTCTGTGTATAAGCACCTTACTAAACTCCATACTTTCTCACAACCTCAGATTCTATGGAGGAGCAACATATCTAAAAGAAGCCAAAACGTCCTCAGGATTGCGCATCAGCATCTAAAATAAAGCTAAAATGTCCACTGCATTTCAACAGTGCAGAGGGTGAGCAGCCTAAGCTTAGGCAAATTTAGGGATTTTACACCAACCAACTTCTGGTTGAAATGGCTCATCATGCCGGCTGGATAATGTCGTACATGCAGCAGACTTGTAACCTAAAACTAGGTAGAGAAGCCAGGTTTTTAAAGCCAGAGGCACCTGCCCAGCATGTCCCCAGCAGCACCACCCTGCCGCTTCCCATAGTCCATTCACACCTAATTCTAGTCCGGAACCATCCGTTTACATGCTGCCTCACGGTATGAGGAACTACAGGAACGGCGCGCTCCAATCGTGGCCCGGTAGGGAAGCACACCCCTCAACCCCACGACTGCAGAATGCCTCAGCAATGGCCAAGATGGCGGCAACCCCCACCCCCACCCCAGGGCAACCACAGGCTGCACCCTGCTTTGCTCTTCTTTCACATACCTGTGATGACGCCGGGTGCCTGGGAGGCCATGACGGCCTGTGGCAGCGCCCCCAGCTGTTGACTAAGGGTGAGTGCAGGTGCAGCCAGAGCTCCCAGCACAGAGGCCCCAGCTACAGCTTCCTGGAAGGAAGAACGGAAAACACCATGGGGGCGGCGCCAGTGAGGCAGGGGCAGTAACGACGGACCAGACTGCGATTTTTGCAAAGGGAGCAGCTCGGGGTTTTGTACATTAGATGAGAGCAATAACACACCTGTTAAAGTGGGGGAGGGGGAAAAAAAAACAAAATCAAAAGCAAGCAAATTTTGCCATTTCATAATACCTGCTTGGGAGAAGCACCGTTAGGAATGTAAAGCAGTGTTTGTCAACCTGGTCCTTGGGGTCCCCAGGACAATCACGTTTTTTGCTCCCTCCCAGCTCCCTATCAGAAAGTCTACATTTCTTCCACATTTAAATTTTTTTTTTTTTTGCGAAGACATGGATGGCCTGGGTCTCCCAGATGACCGGGTCGGGAAACGCTGATGTAAGGCATGTAAAACTTATTCCTGCACAAAAATTAGATGGGTGGATAGTTTTGTTAGCCGAGACGCATCTGCGGTTGGAGATCAGTAAACATAACCAGCAACCAGAAAGCTGTTCAAATGTGGGTTTGAGGAAAGGCAGCTGGATTCAGCCCAAACACCCAGGGACTCATCCTGTCTCTGGTACAGAATGATCCATACAGGCAGCCTCACTCCATACAGGAGCAAAGCAGGGTCGTCTAACTAAAAACCTTCATATTTTACTGGAAGGCAGGTCTGTTTCCTGCCCATCAGGTATTCTGCTCACATCTTTTCCAAATGACTTAACTTGGGAATTCAAGAACGCAGGACGAGAAATTCAATTATGCAATATAAAAGTGCTCGGATTTGACCATAGATGTTCTGTTTGTACAATAAAATGAATGAAGAGGCAACTACTGCTGACAAATTGGGAACAAAGTCTCGAGAGCATTTTCCAGAACCATTTCGGCATGCGGCATGTGCAGGGCCTCCGGGGACTGTTTATTCTGACCCCACCTACTATCCACAATTGGACAGACAAAACAGCGTTCATGTGTCACTAGAGCGCAAAAAAAATTAAAATAAGACGTAAACAAAAGGTTTTGGTGTCATGAATAACTTTGGAGAAAGACTCGCTGAACATGGCACATAAATGTGGATAATTTCGTACAAGTGACATCGAGATTTTAAAGGTGGGCAGACAACTTGAAATTCATGGGTAGAAAATGCAAACAAGCATACATTTATTTCCATTCTGCATGTGGGTCTGCTGCATACCAAACGTTCTGCATCCTCTAGTGTTTTTTTTTTTTTGTCATGCTAAAACGGGGGCATCAAACAAGTACGCAACAAATTAATTGTTGAAGTGTTCGATTTTGTTTTGTCTGAACTGTGAGAAATATCTGCCCAGCCATTGGCTAGAAAACAACAACGGCCGTTACGGTATCGGATACTTCAGCTGGCTGCCATACCTGTAAAGCTGGGCTGTCGTGACCCGAGTCGCTGATCATAAACACACGGGATCAAAGTGGATGGAGTTGATTACGAAGCGCGGAGGACCAAGACTTACCTGGGCGGTGATCTTGGCAGTAGCAGCGGCAGCAGCCACTGCAGCAGCAGGCGGTAGGCCCCCAGGCGTGGCGGGGGTCAGAAGGGGCATTGGCGGGGTCACGGCCTTCCCCACTCGCAGATATTGCCCCCCCAGATCAAAGAGGTTCATGGAGGACACTGCATCCTGAGCCGACTGCGCCTTGTCGTACTCTGCGGACGACAACGCGAGTAGAGCTCAACGGGGACGCCACGACAACGGGCAGCATGGCCGCTAGCCACGAAGAGGGCGGGGCCTCACAGCCCTTCTCACCGATGAAGCCATAGCTCTTGTGTTTGCCCGTGGTCGGGTCTCTCGCAAGCGTGCAGGACTTGATGCGGCCGAAAGCCTCAAAGACGCTCTTGATGTCCTCGTCCGAGAGGTCGGGATGCACGGACGCCACGTAGATGCGGTTGAAGGCGCGCGCTTCCTCCGCCAACTGGTCAATGATGGGCTGGGCCTGACCGATGTTGCTGGGTCGCCCGACCTGTAGAGGGATCCACATCATCGGCAGGGTTGCTGAGCTGACGGGGAGCGCCATCTCTCACCAGCATCGACACCACCATTCACAAACGGGAACCACGGAGGGAGACCCCATGCTATCGAGGATGACCCCCCCCAGGCATCTAGCTCAGCTGCTCTAAAGCGAGCTGACCTTGATGTTCCTTCCGCCCAGCATCACAGAGTTCATCTGCTCCAGGGCCAGCTGTGCTGCCTCAGGAACCTCATACTCCACAAAGGCGAAGCCCTGCCGAAGACAGGCGGCTTGTTAGCAGGGGAGTGGGGTCGACGCAATGTGAACTTAAGCTTTTAAGTTAGGCCTTAGTAATATGGACTAACTTTAGAGCGGCACAAGCTCTCAAAAATTGTTAAAAATGAGCCAGTCAAAGTGCTCCGAATGTCAGAACTGAATTTGGAAATTAAAAATTCCTACCTTGTGCTTCATAGTAACAGAGTCCCAGGACATGTCGATACTTTTTATGGGGCCAAAGGGGGCGAACGCCTGCCGAATGGTGTCCTCCCCCAGCTCGTAGTAGATGGAGCCCACATAGACTCTGCACATGATGGCGAGGGCGCGCTGGCGCTGAGCCGCCACCTGAGGCAGCAAAGAGCAGGTCAGCGGCGGGGACTTGCACTCCCAGCATGCCTCAGGGTTGTGACGTTCCAAATATCTATGCACAAATTCTTTAGGAATGGAAGAACACGTACACAGTACTACAAAAAAGCCCCTCTGGAAAGTTCCTGGACCCAAGATACATTTGTCAGCCAACTGTATCTGTGCGTTTTATCAATTTCCTCGTCAAATTCTCATCCCACAGAACATTCCAATTAGATTGCACTGCCAACGCAGTTAAATGGCAACACAGACACACTCGTGGAAAGACGAGACTCATTTACAGCATTGTAAGCTGTGCGGGCCATTCCGCAGACCACAAAAATGAGCATTGAACATTGTGCATGTGTGGGGGTGACGGAGCGGACGGCGAACAGACCGATTGCAAAGGCGAGAGCGCGTCTCCGAAGCCCATCGTCAGAGATGCCATCTGAAACGAGATCAAATCGAGCCATGGGCCTAAAGATGCCACCTGTAGCACGATAAGTCATTGCATTTCGGTTTTGTTTATATGGCCTTAAGTGTCCCCTTCTGGTCTCATTATCCAACCTGCTATTAAAAGCATACCGGGCATGTAAAAAAAATCTTCACGATCCTAATCTTGAAGACATTGTGCTCCAGAGTTTAATGGGCTCAACTTCAGACGGAGCATCCAATTCAGCGATGCAGGACTGACATCACATTAAACAAATCCATAAAACCTTCACATCTGAACTCGATAAGAGTAGACAAACCTGACACCCCTCCCCAAGTCGGAATTCTCCGGCGAGTCAAACGAGGCCAAGACGTCCCATGACTAAGCGTCGCGGTAAGCGGATCATGTGACCCAGCGACGGCGTTCTCAGCAGCCACCGTGAAGGTACCTTTCAGGGATCGGCCTTAGTGGGCCAGGGCACGGCGGGGTGGAGACCCGCTGCCCGTGCGACTGAGACTCACCTGCAGGCTGGTGAGCTGCTGCTGATGGTGGGCGATGGTTTGCTTGACCAGCACGCTCTTTATACTCTGCTCCATTGCGTACTTCTTGGCCTGCAAAGAGGACGTCTATCAAAACTCAGCCTTCTGCATTTCTACACAGGTATACATGCAAAGACAAACGAAACACAGATCGAGTGGATTAAAAATATTATTTTGTACTACAGCCTAGACTACAGACAGAACACAGAGCAAATGTCACCTTCAGTTTGCAGCATCCTCAGCCAACAATTACACACAAGTATTCAAGGAATCGTCTTTGTTTTAAATGGCTCTTCATTTAATCACTACTATGAACCTGATCTGGTTGCAACTTATAAGCAGACTTTGAGGTAGTCGGCCTATATTTCTACTGTAGCTAGACGTTAGTAGCTTTGAACTTAGTGCTAAGCCAAAAGGCCAGAACGTTCCGCTTCTGCGACGTTCACAAATCCAGAGAAGGATGCATTTTACTGTCGCACGCCGCATCTTCAAGCCGTGTAATGTGCGACTGGAAGCACAAGCCCACCTTCTGCAGCGCCTCCTGCTGCTCGGGGGTGAGAGGTGGCAGGCCGAGCTTCGAGGCCGTGCTCTGTCCATTCTCCATCATCAGAGCCTCGCCTCCCTGAAGGCACAGATAGAGCCGAGAGTTTCTCAGAGCCTCCTTGAGGGGAGTGAAGGAAAAGCAGGCGCAGGGCTCACTGCGCTCTCCCTCCCCAAAACGTCAACACATTCCAGAAGGAATACTCAGTACATTCGGGCAACTTTCTTTCAGAGCAAACTCAATGTACTCAGACTGCAGGCTAACAGAAGCTGGTTGGCTGTTCACTTCATCTTGGGTTTTCAGCTCCAAAGCACTATCGTCATCTTAGCATCAAAATTTTCCAAAAAGAATATCCAAGAGCAACACAATCGATGAACAACCAACCAACTCCTTTCTCACAAAAAACAAACAAAAACATTTCAACAGAATGATCACCTTCCCATCCTAACTGGATGCATTGAATCTTACAGTACTCTGGTTTGACAGAACAAGTAAATGTTGTTACACTAAGTTTGTTTCTTCAGAGAGTACCGTTCGTAAGGAACAGTGGTGTTTGAGCCTGCTCTGAAATACCGCAACAATTAATATTAACAAATGTGAAATACATCAAAACATTCACATATAAACTTTGCTCAACATTTGCATAATTTGGGTAAACTGGAGACAAGACAAATACAATGGAATTCCAACATTAACGTGTTTTAATCAATGCAACTACAAAAATAGCTTAAATCTTGAACCCGTCTTACAAGGATTCACACTTCTATAGTGCAACATTAGCATATTCATACATGCAGTTAATTCAGGATAATGTGAAATTCGTTTACATGTGGAAGCCCTAAATGTCTCCTAGGCCTGGATGGACTATCGCCCCACATGAGAAAACCACCTTATTGACTATGACACAGAAAAAAGGTCAAGTACCTTTTCTTTTATGAACTCCAGAGTGATGCATGGTGCACAGCCCCCTTAAGGAGGTTTGAACCCAACTAGTTCTGCCATTGGATTTGGAAATATAGTACAGTCAAGAGATACGCTCTACAGCACAAACGACACAGAGAGAAACAACAAAAGAAAAAGAAAAACACAAACCTACTTAGATCAAATGTTATTTGGTAGGCAACAATCTGAACAGTAAAGCCAGTCAAAAGGAGATTAAATGTAAGTTAACTTTACTAACTTTACTAAGTTTAACTTTAGTTAACATATCGAGAGACGTGTGGTTGAAAAATAAAAACCCAATTGTCTACAAAAACACCCAGGCTACCCAATTTGCTGATTTAATAAACTGTGCCAAAATAGTTTTTGTTTGCATATTTAGAGCAGTTTAGGCAACTACAGAATGGGAATTTGAGACATTAAGATGAAAATGGTGACGTATAGGTTTACACTGGCTTTTGCACTGGTTTTAAGATCATAAATGATGTTCAATTATATGATGTCTATAGAAGGTGTTCATAATATATGTGCACAGATGTTCTAGGGGCAGCTGTTACACTCAAGACTCAACAGAACATTGGGGGAAAACAGTGATTTAAAGGCGTTTCACAAAATGCATGTGCTTATTACATATAACCCATCCAGAATATCAAAAGACTGATCACCAAGCTTTGCAGTATTAGCAATGATGAATGGTTTGAAGAGTCATTGGCTCTGTAGAATAGAATGAATAGAGTATAAATCACTTTGTCATTGTACAAGTAGAAAGTACAATGAAACGATCTTCAAAGATCCCATCTTGCACTCCTGAGACACACAGAGACAAATACAGGTGAGAATGAGGCTTGGGTCAGCCAATTATCCAGCACCCACAAATCACTTTTCAGAGTTAAGCGCAGGATGTTGATGCAGCTACTCTTTCCGCGAACGGGATTTGAACCGGCAACCTTCTGAACACAAGCACACCCACCCTGCAGAGCCACACACATTGCAAGTCAGGACTATTTCCAGAAATAAACTTTAAGCACACACACTGAAGAACCAGGCTCTAGGATTCTCAAACCGCAGCTGCATGATGGGAAATTGGACCCCATACTTAGTACCTGCTCGTCACGGGGGGGTTCTGATGCCTATAGCCCTTAGGGTAATAAACTGGGACACGTAACTGTTCAAGAAAATTCCTTCAGGTGAGTAAAAAGCAACGGAAGCACTGTCCGGCTGGCAATCCCTTCCTGAAAATTTCGTTCGCAGTCCTAAAATGTCCTTAAAACCTTGTGTAAGCAATACAGTCGTTTAAGCTGGATAAACAGCAAATCTGACCCGTCCGGGAAATTCTACCCTTTCCGAAACGAACACATTCATCAGGTATTTGCATACATACACACATTAATACATACATATACATTTTTATTTATTTTTTTTACCAGTGAACGCAAACTCAATTCATTTCATCAGCGACCGACGCGCTCATCTGCTCAACAGATACCACCTAGCCACATTAGGGCCGCCTAGCCACATTAGAAACGTATTATCGCCCAGAAAAATTGTGTTAAATACATTTAAAAAAAAAAAAAAAACCTAACCCAGAGATGAACTAGGATAATCCTCCATATTGAGGCTAGCAGGCGAAGCGGGAACTTCCCCCACCCTCAGCTAGCCGGCGCCGCTAAATAACAAAGCGAACAAATAACCGAGGGATGAGCACCCTAAAACACCGAGCCACAAGCACCCTACACCGAGACCATTCAGCTTCACCCACAGCTCGGAAAGCCGCCGTGCGTGCCGTTAGCGCTGCACTGACGGACTCACGACCAAAACTCACAGGCTTTCCCTCAAATGTGAGCCACATTGGGGGGGGCGGACGCACTTCTCGCCCCTCGACCCACAAACCCTCCCCTAAACGATGCTGCGAATTCCCTCGGCACAGACATTCCATTCTAATTTTAGGAGTACAGGTACACACCAAACAGCAATCGAATTGCAAAACCACAGAGGAGTATTGTAACTTGAACTTATTTACCGCAGTCACTGCCACCGCCATGAAGCACACCACACAAGGCCACGCCGATGAAGATGAGGGAATCTCGCGATACTTCGATATTTGCCCCTGCCGTCTGTGACCCCATCGAATTCTCGCGAGATTATCTAATAATCCTCGTTTTATGTGCTCGCGAGAGGCACTGCTGTTTCCTAGCGACCAATATGGCGATGAAGAAATTGGGTGTCTTTAGTATCAATTACACCGCGTTCCAAATTATTATGCAAATTGTATTTAGGTGTCATAAAGATTAAATATTTTGTTTTTCAATTAAACTTATGGATGGTATTGTGTCTCAGGGCTCTTTGGATCACTGAAATCAATCTCGGACACCTGTGATAATTAGTTTGCCAGGTGAGCTCAATTAAAGGAAAAACTACTGAAGACGAATGTTCTACATTATTAAGCAGATCGTCATTTTTAAGCAATATGGGAAAGAGAAAGGATCTCTCTGCTGCTGAAAAGCATGAAATAGTTGAATGCTTTGGACAAGGTATGAAAACCTTAGATATTTCATGAAAACTTTAGCGTGATCATCGTACTGTTAAGAGATTTGTGGCTGAGTCAGAGACACACATGGGTCCGTGCAGATAAAGGCACAATGAGGAAGGTTTCTGCAAGACAAATTCATCGGATTAAGAGAGCAGCTGCTAAAATGCCATTACAAAGCAGCAGACGGGTGTTTGAAGCTGCAGGTGCCTCTGCAGTCCCGTGAACATCAAGGTGCAGGATCCTCCAGAGGCTTGCAGTTATGCATAAACCTTCTATTCGGCCACCCCTAACCAATGCTAACAAGCAGAAACAGCTGCAGTGGGCCCCAGACGTACATGAAGACTAATTTTAAAAGAGTATTGTTCAGTGATGAGTGCTGTGCAACCCTGGATGGTCCAGGTGGATGGAGTGGTGGATGGTTGGTGGACGGCCACCAAGTCGCAGCCTTGTTGGGACATCAGCAAGGAGGTGGCAGAGTCATGTTTTGGGTCCGAGTCATGGGGAGAGAGCTGGTCGGCCCCTTTAGGGGCAGTGAAGGTGTGAAAATGACCTCTGAAAAGTATGCGGAGTTTCTGACTGACCACTTTCTTCCATGGTACAAAAAGAACTGTAACAAACTCATCTTCATACATGACAATGCACCATCTCATGCCACAAGGAATATCTCTGCATCACTGGCTGCTATGGGCATAAAAGGAGAGAAACTCCCTGTGGCCCCCCCATCCTCCCCTGACCTCAATCCTACTTAGAACCTTTGGAGTGTCTTTAAGCAAAAGATCTATGAGAGTGGGATGCAGTTCACATCCAGACAGCAGCTCTGGGAGGCTAATCTGACGTCCTGCGAAGAAATTCAAGCAGAAACTCTCCAAAAATACACAAGTTCAATGGATGCAAGAATTGTAAAGCTGCTATCAAATAAGGGGTCCTATGTTGAAATGTAACTTGACTTAAGATGTTTTTTGATTGAAATAGCTTTTGATTTTACTAAATTTGACCTTCTAATGCTGCAAATGACCATTTTCAGTTCTTTAAAACCTATAAAATGTTTTGGAACTCTTGTGCGTAACAATTTAGAAGTGCCTTTTGTTTTTTTTGAAAATAAAGTATCATTTAAAAGTAAGATGGTGGCGCAGGAGGTAGGGCTATCGTTCGGCAACTGGAGGGTTGCAGGTTCAAGCCCCGGGTCCTCCTGACC
>JAABNY020000106.1:770907-784209 GCA_015164015.2 Brevimyrus niger | reverse complement strand
TGTGAATGTGTGTGTGGATGGGTGAATGTGAGGCATGAATTGTAAAGCGCTTTGAGTACTTGGAAGAGTAGAAAAGCACTATATAAATGCAGTCCATTTACCATAATATCAGTATTATCATGAAACTGGGTCTGTGTGAACTGTACACTGTTTTTTGTTGTGAAATGCACATTTCTATTCTTAGAACCTGGGTAAGATGTTCTAAAAGGTGTAAACCAAAGTTGTGAACTGGTGTCAGACTTCTGTTTAAGTCACAGGTTGTCCAAAACAAACACCAGGTTTAGCCCCAATGATGCTCACAAGTCTACTTGGCAGCTGCGCACTTCAAGACAAAGGTCAATGTTCTTCTACATGTTAGTGTAGTTTTTAAGCTACATGGTTTTCTAGGTTTTGGTACTCCAGTGGCGATAGCGGAGCTGTAGAAGGTTCCTTGCCTGGGGGGGGAGTTGATTACATGGGGGCAGGAGGCTGGTTGGACCAGGTGGACCTGTAACATGGTTTGTTAGGAATGTCTGGATGAAGCTTACAAATATATATTTGTGTAATAAATTCTCCCATGTGTTGAGGCAACGGACATCAAGTGTCACTGGCCCATGATCAAAGCCTCAGTTGTTACACAGACTGCAACACTCAAGGTGATGGAAGCGGTCAGGTGTTAAAAGGAGGCTTGGCTTGCTGCCACCCCCACCGGGATGAGACCCATACTACCGCTGCATTACCAGGGCCATTAAATAACCCCAACTTAAATGTATGAATCCAACAGAATGTGAACAGATTCAGCAACAGATACAAACGGCCAAAACCCCCATGTTATCTTTTATTAATTATCATTAATAAATACCTCTGACACTGTACAATATCTTACACAAGGACAAACAGTAATCAGGCAATATAAATGTATAGTTCTTCCTGTCTTCTACGTTCCCTTTAATCAACTATGTACCATTTTAGATGTTTAAGGCATTTTAAAGGGTCGGCGGAATACAAACACATGTTTCAGCAGCTGACGTTATGCCACCATCTGAAGTATTTGCCACATTATGCGAACCCAAGGCAGCCAGCAGTGCAGGGAGACAGCAAACCAGTAACATGCAGATGGAAATGTCAGTGCAGCGTCTGGTTAGCATTAGGCTTCGTCTCTCAATGTCTTGGTAGGTCACAAAAAGAGCGACGACTACATGTTGTAAGACACTGTCATTCTCAGCCTATCATACACCAGCCCTGACTGCGATATTAGTATTCAGTTTGCTTTTGGACGAAATCAAAAAGGCAACCGTCCTGCTATTTCCTTCATAGCCGTGTTACAATCACCTATTTTCTAACTGCTTGCCAGTTCTGCTAACTTACGAACAGCTATTATGTCCTTTTCTCAAAATGTAAAACTTGTTTTCTCATATTTGTTCACGTTTATGTCGTTATATACAGTGTGAGGGCTGTAAAGATGATCCCCGGATCCTTCAGTATTCCACCTCCCCTGTAGCAGTGTGCCCCTTTGATCCTGGAATGTTGGTATTTCCCAAAAGGATCAATTCAAGGAATCCATAGGTTTTATGCTCAGGTTTAATATTAAACAAAAGGGATAGAGTGCTTCTATGTCCTATAGTCAAAGACGCTTTTAGTAAAATGCATAATATATAGAGGCACATAATCTCCAGCGCCATGTAGTAAATGCTTGTAGGAAGTAATGCTCTATTATATTCTCAAGAATTTTTTTTTTAAAACTTTTCAGGTGCTAAAAGGGACATGCTGTGCATGTATCCATCTAACTGACTATTCTGGGGCTGGGGTACACCCCGGATGGTACGCCAGTTTATCAAAGGGCACATACACACAAAATCATACTCTATGAGCAATTTAGAGAGACACATTAGCCTGAGTGCATGTCTTTAGACCGTGGAAGGAAACCCACGCGATAGGGGAACATGGGATAGCATGCAAACTCCATTCGCAGAGAGGAGGAACAACTCTGTAAGCCCACAGCGCCCCTCTCATGATTCATATTGTTCATATCATATTCGCACTGATTCATGCACAAATATATTGATTGTATTCTAATAGTAATATGGGACAAACATCTGTAGGTCCATATGATTTAAGTTGGATAATTCAGTTAATAAAAATTAAAATGCCAGTTCTTTATTTTGATACCTAAACTTAGCATCTGCAAGAGCAACAGAAAATTAAACGTTCTTTAGTGACCAGTTAAGGTGTGACCAGTGACTAAGTCCCTCGCTTTCACTGTTTGTTTTCACAAATTAATTTTTCAATTCCGAATCAAGACAATGAGATGGACCTTCTGCAAGTCACAGCCAGAAATATAGGAAAGAAAATCTCTAGGTGAAACTTCTCTATCTGTGGGGGTATAGCTTAACAAGGCTGGCCTCAACCTCCATTTTCCGGAATGTCGTGGGTTCAGATCCCCTGACTGGCAATCACGTCGCCGCGGCGTCCTTAATCGAGGCCCATAACCCCACCTGCCCCAGGGATGCTGGCTGACCGTGCTCTCTGATCCTCACTTGCATGTAGCTTTGCACAAGAGCGTCTTGTGTATATTTAAACGTGCTTAAGCACCTCTATAATCTTTCCACTCGTAACACGTTCTTCAGGAAAAACAGAAAATGGGTCACATATGTCAAAAAAAGATATTTTTTTTTTTTTAAAAAAGGAGGGAGACCTTGTCCTTCTTGCTGCATTGTGAGGGATGCTCAGTTCACTTACTGGAAGTCAGGATTTCAAATGGCAGATGGAGACTCTGGAAGCCCTTCCCTCCCTGGTGCTCCCTATGCTGGACTTGGGCTAAGACTCCATCCACTCTTTCCACCACAGTGTCTCTCACAGCATCCTATCCTCAGCTCTGAGCAACGTAGCAGCTCCTTCACAGCTTCTGTAGATGGTTTTCACTCTGCTCAGTTTGCTGCTGCTGTCGTGCCGAAGGAGCCCCGATCTGCAGACCAGTGTTTGGCCCAAGCCTCCTGTAGAAACCCTGTCAGTCTCTCACAGTCCTCCTGCAGGAGAGAGGAGCTCAACCATCAGGATGATTAACAAAGCATCACCAGCATCCATCCCTATAGTGCCATTGAATTGCAACATCACAAGCATCAATTAACACAATCACAATACTGAGGACAGAGACATACCTCACAGATAAAGGCATAGTGTACAAGCTCATTGGCCAGGTCCTTTGGGCTGTCAGCTGAGGAGAGCAGAACAATATTGGTTATATAAAGGCATAAAAACTGGAGATGCCTTCTCTCTGGTCATCACAGTAAACGTTTACATATTTTAAATACTATATTCTGTCTTTATCGTGTGCCATTTCGTAACTGATTTATTGACAGAAATTCAGTTGTAAACTTAGCGATTTTCGAAAGCTGCAATTTTCAATGTTTAGCGAACTATATTAGAGGCTAAGTTATATGTGGCTCACAGATGGTACTGTAAGCAGGGCTTTGAGAGAGGAGACTCACAGGGCAGGACGTCACAGCTAATGTGCCGGTGGAGCTTGTCGTCCATCTTTAGGAAGATCGAGAGCTGTTTTGAGAGAGGAACAGGAGTGAGCACTGGGTACCTCTTCTAAGCATCCATGTTGACGGTATCCTCCACAGCAATCTATCAAATATATCACCTGCTGAAAAGATCATTCAAAATAGCTTTGCTTCTTTTTTTTTTTACATATGTGTTCATTTCACTGCTCTTTTGTTGGCTGCGTATTGTGACGCACAACAGACTCAATATGCCAAACTAAAAAGGCAGCGAGAATCAATGAAGCCAGTAAATCGTTATGTTTGCGACAGACTCCAATGGCTGTGGGACTTAAACCCACATCTTCAGCTTCTCTGGCCTTCCTTGTATTGTGGAGCTGAATCACAAAACTTAACACAGAAAAACATTTTTAAAAAACACGTCAAAGCTTTTCCGACTGGATGGCGTGGATTAAAAGCCTCTCACCATCTGAATGACAACTAAATGACGTAATTATCCAAATGTATACTGCCCCCTTGAAGCACTTCTGATTTGAAAAGGTCAGCTAGCCGCAAAGTCTACAACATTAAGACAGCACAAAAGTATCGAGAAAGGAAATGAGAATTGTTTTTCGTGTTTTCTTGTGTACTGTGTTTTGTACTCAGGATCCGCTCAGCGGGGAACTTCATCATCACACCTAACTGCGAAACGTTCAGTTAGTGCTCAGTAAAGGAGCTCCATAAGTGCTGGACAAAGGGCTGACTCAGTACTCCAGTACTCGGTACTCAGACTCCAGGCTTCGCTCTCATCTGTATGTGTGTGCGTTTGTCTTACAGGAGAGAAGATGGAATATGTGTAAAGAAGCATTCTGATGTGCTTGATTTCATACTGGTGCAAATGCCAAATAAAACATGATTTCATATTGCTTTCATTTATTTTTTATTTATTTATCTTATTTTATAATTTTTTTTTATTTTCATTTCATCTTTAATGCATGCTTTATGGCACTTTCAAGTTGTCTTTCATGGTTGTTTTCTGCTTTGTGGTGCTTGTAGTGCATTTATGCTTTGATGGTGCTGTAAACTGGTTTAAAATAGAACATCAATAGTATATTCAGCAAAACCTTGAATGGTTATGAGTTGCTATACAAATTAGCAGGTAAACTCACATGAGATCTGGTCCCTTCATCAATGGACTCCAGGTTACAGTGAACCTGGACGACCTACAAAACAGAGGCAGTCGGTACAATCAGAAACAATGCGACATATGAAAAAAACACAATATAGATCACTGAACGTTGATCCCTGTTGGCAGTTCCCTCCACTTGTATATCATTACTAGAAATTTACATAACATTTACATTTCCTTATTTGGTAAGATGCTCTGTATAACATATACCATGCATAAATTAGACTAGTGTTTACCAACCCAGTCCTCAGGGAACCCACATTTTTGCTTCCACTTAGCTCCCAGCCACCTGTACCAGGTATTCAGCGTTCCTGATTGGCTCCGAGTTGGGAGGGAGCAAAAACGAGGACTATTCCCTGAGGATTGGGCTGGGAAACACTGCATCAGACAACAAACATCTTTAAAAAGTGTATCAAATGTGCAGCCTTACAAATTACTATCTGTGTGAGATAATTGGGATTGGAAAGAGGCAGACAATTTCCAGAAACATTCCAGGAACGTTTCATTCCATGGGAAGTGAAGCAGGGGAATTTTGGAAATGTTTCCAGTTGGAAACTTTCTACGGGAACTAATAGGAGTATATGGGAATTAACAGGAAAATACCCAGATTTTTATCACCTTAGTGATAGTATAATATACTATACTTTAGTAGTATACATCGCTCACTTTTCGGGTCTCCACTTCCTGTGGCTCAGGGGTGGGGGTCTTCACCCCTGTCTCCATGTGCTCCTGGGTTAGTGACAGAGCCCGTGGAACCGGATGGGGTCTCTGAGAGGCAAAATTCATCAGGGGGTAGATCCCATTCCTGGATGCATAAAGAAATGCCACAGCCAATGTGTGAAAACAGGAACCACCCAAAATATCTGTTAAATCTAATTCACTGCTAGGTTTTACACAGAAGCCCTGAGTTTAAGAATAACTATATAAATGCAAAACAGGAACCCAGCACTCACTTCACATCCTCCAGGAACTTGTCAAGCTCCAGAGGGGAAACGTGAGAGTACCTGCAGGCGCAGAGAGGACAGCAGGTCACCTCACCACAGAAGAAGCGGAGATTCTGCACAGACACAACGCGCGAGTCGCTTACTTGAGCTGCACTCCCGGACGGCCACTGTGCTTGATTTCAGCCATGATGCCACTGGGGTCAATTGACTTGGTTTTCTCCTCCACACAATTCTCAGGAAGGAGGTCTACAAGGAAAAAAAAAGGTCTAGGTTAGATTTCGGCATGTGACCGGGATCTCTCGCCTATACCGGATCATAATAAAGCCGAAGAACTAAAGGCTCACACTGGTTGTTGATGAAACAGTGGGCAGCCAGCAGTTTGAGAGAGTGGACCTCAAACAGCACGCGGTGGAAGAGCAGGTTGTGCGCTGTGGGTCTCAAGTTAGCCGCAGGGCGCACACACGACTGGATGAACTCCTACGTTAAGACACAAGCGGGGAGGTGAGCGGCATGTGGATTCACTAGCTAATGAGGAATTTCACATAATTTCGAGAAGACAGAAAACATTCACCCTCATGAGTGGGTCCTCAAGAGACTGTCCTGCATGTATAATGGCCTCACTAGACACTACGGTGTCTCCGTTGGCTTGGATTTCCAAGACAGCCATCTATAAAGTGAAAACATGTTGATCACCGACATAAGTATGGCTATTAAATTATATTCACCGCAACCCAATTTTGAATTCGTTTACCCAAAGTCAGACACAGTATTAAGGCGGTGAATGTATAAAAAGCTCAGAGGACTGACGACCCGTCCTGTGATTGGCCGGGATTATGCTCAGTTTAGATCTACGCTCGTTTGCCCTTACTGAGTATCCTGGATGTTTTTCCTCTGAATCTCCCAACCCCGAATTTTCTCAGCCTGAATCTTACAATGAAAATTCGAATTCGGGTTGCGGTGAGTCTGATTTGACGCCGCTCGTGAAGTGCAACCAATCGCAACAAGCCAGCCACGGCAAGAAAGCGACATTTTCACAGATGCCTAAATCTCACCTCCAGGGCACATATCCCGAAGGAAAAAATGTCAATAGCAGGGTCATCTTCAGTCACTGGAAGTAAACAAACAGCCATAAGCCCAGTACCATAAGCAGTGTGTGTAAGGGAACGAGGGGAGGGTGACAACAGAAAGGCCTTTTAAAACTATTTGCTGAAGCTTTTGTATAGTGACGTTCCTAAACATTGCAGTAAACATCAGCATTTCATGGACCATATCATTTCCGATTATCAGGCATTACAGCAATACCCGCAAAATTACATAGAATTGATAAACTACCACATCTGTTAAACCGACATGGCGTGATTGAAAATGCCGCTGGTAAGTAATACGCAGACAGTCGCAGAGGAGATCTGAGGGAGCAGGCAGATTATTGGGCAGGATGTGACATCACGGGGTCGGGATGGAGAAGCAGGCATACGGCCATATTCCGGAGCGAAGAAGTGCATGGTCCGCTTGTCATTCCGGTGGTGCTGCACGTTGCCGTGTACCGCCTCTGGGAAGACTGAGCGGAGAGGACGGGCGGTCATGGGCAGAACGGTGGCAGACTGGCATTTCATCAATGATGTAGGACAACGAATGATGAGTCACACGCACGGAAACATCGTAAAAAGGGAAGTGAGAGACAGACACACATAGACACACACACACAGCGCCACCAATAGTCAGGAACAGTAAACACAGAAAGAAGAGCACCCTTAACAAGCTGGGCTGAGGTCTGACAGGGGCCATGTTCATATTTGTCGTGCTAAATCATTTAAAACAGGTGATCCGGGTGTGATAATCAACTCCGTGGGTAGAAGCAAAAGATGTGAAATATGGGAGACAATGCGGCGTGCGGCTTACCATTGACGAACAGTCGGTGCCACACTGTGGCCGGGGAGGGAAGGGAAAAAATAACGATTAAAATGCATGATTTACAAAAAGGGATTTTCTCAAAAATTTCTTTCCTGACAATCTAAATGATAAATTTTTGCAGAAGTTGATTGTATTGTATTGTGTTTTTTATTTAGCGATAGATTTCCTTCATCTTCGATTAACTAAGGAAACGTGACATTAAATGTAACAGACTATAGACTGAGCTTAAAGGCGCTATTGACAAATCCCCACCGGGGACCTGACAGATTGCAGTGCAGTGCACTGCATGTCCTGCAGGGGGCGCACCTGAGCCAATTTTAATGAGTCCATTGTGTTGGATAAAGATGTTGTCACAGGTCAGGTTGCCATGGATTATGGGAGGATCACAGGAATGCAGGTAACTGGACGCAACAGTCAGAGACATCAATGTTACACGGAATCACAAGGTTAGAAAGGCTGGCATTGTGATAAAAGGTTTGCAATGGCGGTAACTAATTCAGTCACAGCAGTTGTAATACTGCCATATAATGCCGCTATACTATAAACGTTTATACTACTGGTCAAATTTCAGTGCATGTCAATGCCTGAGTGGCTAATTGGGAGAATATGGAAAATTCCCAGTGAGCTGCCCCAGTTATGTACTGGTGATGAGGTGCAGGAAAAGCATTACTTTTGTATTAACACTGTAGCTTACTCAGTAACTCTGAAACCGTGTGGCACGGATGATTTGAGCCAATTGTGGAATGGAAACATAAACACCCCCCCACCCCGATGGTGTCCATCAGTCCCACCCAGGGGCAGATCTTACAAAAAAGAGCTATGGTGGAAAAAAAACAGAAGTTTCCTCTTTGACTGCTGCAGAGTATCGTTTTATTGGCAAATATCGTTTGCTTTACTTCTGTTAACAGGCTCTGATACCAGTAGGACACAGAAAAAAAGATAGTGACAGAACGCAATGAGCACCAGGGTATTATAATATTCATCTGAAACAGGCTTTCAAAAGAAATTTTATCAAGGAACTGAAATGGATTCAATACATACACACTTCCCTCTGATATTTCCATGACATCTCCAAATTGCACAGTATAGCTAATAGGTGATGGAAGCTCATCTGATACAGGCAGAGTGAGGGGGTGTCACTCACCTAAGAGCCGAGAGGATCTGGGTGCACCATCGTTTCCATGCCTGCAGTAAAACAAAGTTTTCCATTTGTCATCCTAAGTCATTCCTCGATAGTGAGGATCAAGTTACCCATCATGACCCTCAACACCTCAAAATCCAACCCCTGTGCTGACCTCCTCCCTGACCACCAAATTATTGCACAGTTGGCTATTGATCAGCAGTGTATATATAGTGATCATATCACTAACAGAGTCTGGAACAGCCAAACGTACCTGACATTAAACTGAAACTCATGTAATACTTCCATGGCTCTTACATAGGTTTACCCACAGGTGGCACTGTGTACCTAAAGATGAGCTAAATGCATGGAGTATCTACCAGTAGCAACATACAACTCTTATGTAACACTTATTGTGCTAGAAGACATTAGTGCAATACAGAGATTTTAGATCTAAACATAAATTGTGAATATTTATATTAAGCTTAAAACAATATATATATATATCCAGACACACCTACATTTCAGCTATTTATAAAAAAAAAATATATAAGGTTTCACCTTGACATTCATAGTTTTGTGGTTTTTCTTTGTCTTTTTCAAAAACTGCTTCAGGCTGCCAGATGACATGTATTCTGTGATGAAGATGACCTGTGACAGAGAGAAGATGACCTGTGACATGTATTCTGTGATGAAAATGACCTGTGACAGAGACACACTGAAACAACCAGAAATGGGGAGGAACGGCTGGAGAAGGCGGACTTATCACTGCAGATTTATACACGTCAGTGATGGAGTGTGGGTCAGTGTCGCGTTATCGCGTCCCACTCACTCTCGCTCTGTACAGCATTTATGTATACAGTCACGTGAAATAATTAGGGCACCCCATTAAATATTTAGTTCTTTATTAAGAAATATCAAATTATATTTCATCTTCTTTCAAATTAATATTTATTTATAAAAGGAGATATTATTGCATCACCTATCCAAAAAACAACAAATTCACTCACTTAACTACTTTTGTTAACAAAAATGCCAGTTCCTATTGAGGAAAAAGTTAGGACACCGTATGTCTTAATAGCTTGTATTTCCCCTTTGTCGTTTCCTATAAGCTCGCCTCCGACACCAACTGACAGAAAGTTTTCCCCAATCCTCAGTGCGGAATTGCTTCAGCTTCGTGATGTTTGAGGAGTGTCTTGCAGGCGCGGCCCGTTTCAAAACACCCCACGGCATCTCAATCAGATTCAGATGGGCTTTGACTTGGCCATTCCCCAACTCTCCATTTCTTTCTTCTGAGCCATTCCTTTGTGGAATTACAGGAACATTTTAGGTCACTGTTATGTTGCATGGTCTAGCCGCACTTCTGCTTCGTCTATTGGGGAGAAGGTCTCAATTTTCCCTCAAGCACCCTCTGATAGGATGTAGAATCCATAGTGGATTATATGATGGTGAGCTGGCCATGTCCTGCTGCAGCAAAGCAGCCCCAAACCATGACATTTCCACCCCCACGCTTCGCAGTTGGTATGAAGTTCTTTTGCTCGAATGCTCTCTGGTTTACACCAAACATGTCCTCTGTTACTGTGTCCAAATAATTTAATTTCAGATTCACCGGTCCAAAGTACATCGTTCCAAAAGTCCTGGTCTTTGGTGGTCTCTGGCAAACTTCAGTCTTTTTGAGTTAGGGCTTTCTCCTTGCGCACCTCCCATATAAATCAAACATGGCAGTCTCTTTTTGATAGTAGATGGATGTACATTGACACGAACTGTGGCATAAGCTGCCTGTAGATCCCGTGATGACATTCTATAATTGTTGGAGATGTCTTTAAGCATCATCTGGTCTGCTTTTGGGCGGCTCTTGCTAGGATGGCAGTTGTTTTGAGTATTCTCCACCTGAACATGGTTTTCTGGACAGTGGAATGGCTGGTTTAAATTCCTTTGAGATCTTTTTACATCCATTTCACGCACATATGCATTTTCAGTCTTCTTTCTGAAGGCCTCGGAGAGCTCTTTGGGTCTCACCGGGGTGATACCACTCACTTCAACAATCAAGAGCAAACCAAACTAAATGTCTGAGGTTTAAATAAGACAGGCTGCTCCAAAATGCCCTGTAATAATGTTCTAATCAGGTGTACCTAAATCTATTTCTAGGCATTTTTAGTAGTAATGAATCTGGGGGTATCCTAACTTTTTCTCTTTACAAGAAATTGCTTTTCTATAAATTACATTTTACAAATAATTTTCTTAAGTTTGGTTTGTTTAGTTATATTACCTTAATCTCTCAATATTGATAAAATGAAGATCAAATGTCAATATGTTTACCTATGTTAAAAAACACAGAGGTTATCAATGGGTGTCCTCAAATTTTTTCATAAGTCTCAATATGTTTGTAACAGTACAGAGAACCGGTCTTTGCGGAGTCATTGCTGGGTAATTGTTGGGTTATTGCTGCAATATTGCTGCATTATTGCTGTGTTATTGCTGGGTCATTGTTGGGTTATTGCTGCATTATTGCTGTGTTACTGCTGCGTTATTGCTGGATCTTTGTGTCCCACTCACCCTCGCTCGACCTTCCCTCATGTCTAGCCAGTACTTGTGGAACTTGACGATATTGGGGTGTTCCACCTGCATCAGGTTCTCAAACATCTCCTTGATTTTGTCCTGCGGAAGACGAAAACAGAAGGTGAACAGGAGACTGTGCTTGACTGTTTGCCATTTGAAATCCTCATATACATCAGTTTTTGAAAAACGTGAGCATATCTACCTACAGTAAGTAAGGTGCATTTGGCATGTACCTCCAGTGTCTTGAAGACCTTCTTGTCCGAAAACTGTACTTCATTCCATACCACTTCCACTCCCTCTTCTGTGTCCATGGCCAAAGAGGCAGTCTCAATACCCGGAACATTGCCCTGACTAACCTACAGGGGGAGACAGAGAGATGTCACAGAATTTTTAAGCAATGCTGTTCCAGCTACAACTTCCCCACTACGGCAGATACAACTAAAAAGAAGCTCTTTTTATGAAGAATTTAAGTAGCATAAATAAAGTAGAGAAGGTTAAATGCTTCACTAAAACACTTTCTCTTTATTGTATAATATGCTATAAAAAATGTTTCCCGTTTAAACCGAAATGTCCCAAGGCAGATCCCCAAAAAAATGTGTGTGGTGCAGACAAAATCAACATTTTCCTGCACATTCCAAAATGTATTCTTTCAAAATTTTTATTTGAATCTTGTGTGGCACATACAATATGAAATTAAAACCACAACTGGGAAGCTGTGTGTTTAAACTCCGGGTAAAGGCATAAGTGAGTACCACCCCCTCCTGACAATCAGAATATAACACGGATGTTTTCCACATAGATGGATTCGTCCATCAAAACTCCTTATCCGTTTTCGGGGTTGTAGGGTAAAGACATCATATCAGCATCAAATTCACCACATAAAGATAATTTCTGCCATTGACATAAAATCTTTTATACCAATAACAAAATACGGAATAAGTCAACAGTCTAATTTTCCAACTGCTCGCCCAGTTCGCTAAGATTTTGCCCATTTACTTCCTTCATTAATCGGTGGGAAAATGGCGAAAGTGTACGGTACGCAGGCGACTGATGCACGATTCCGAGCCACACTTAGGCTGCAGGGCCGCCTTGTTTTTTTGCCCTGCTGTTCCCCTGCTCGTTTCCCACAAGTCAAAGCTCCCATGGCTGTGTAACGTTCTCAACTCTAATAGCTCCAAACCCACATAATGTCCCTCGGTGTCATTTGCATCCATTCACCACCCAAAGGGAACAAATCTCACCCCCCCATCGGCTGAATATACTTTACCACGTTCCAGCTATACCAAACCTTTGGGTCCTGTAAGTCATTCTTCCATTAACAGTTAGTAAGAAGTAACTTGATATTTTGAATTAAAAAGCACATTACACATGAAAGCAGGAATTTAATAGTTTAGCTTGACAGAATTTTATTGCCTGTTGGTCAGTACCTGCTTTGATGAAGAATGCTATTGTACCCAATGCTAAATATTTATTCTTCAGGCTTTGCAATGCATAGTGAGTGAATGGAATGCCACCAGATGCCTTCATTCCACCATAAGCTGCTCCAGGCAGGCATGAGTATGCAATGGTGAAGATGATTAAAGGACGACAGGAAAGAGTAAAAGGAACAGAATAGGGTAGAGTGATGTCACCCATTTTTTCCCCCCAAGTAATAAGTCACTATGAGCTCATCAATGGTTGCTACTGTAACCAGGGAGAAGGGTTTGGTGTGTCGGAACAAAAGGCATTGTTCTACCTCACTGCTGTGCCTTTTACACGCTGAGCACAGTGGCTTTCCTTGTGCCTACTGTCAAAGGTGTCGGATCAGATAAAATAGGACAACTGAGTCTGGAGTCAAGGCCTTTGAAATGTTAACATAGTGGCAGGAGGTCAAGGAACAAGAATGCTGAATATCAGAGCCAGATCAAAGTCAAGTGCTATGCTAAATGGTCTAAATAGGTCACATTATAAACCTATTATACTACACTCACCTAAAGGGTTATTAGGAACACCATACTAATGCGGTGTTTGACCCCCTTTCGCCTTCAGAACTGCCTTAATCCTATGTGGCATTGATTCAACAAGGTGCTGAAAGCATTCTTTAGAAATGTCGGCCCATATTGATAGGATAGCATCTTG
>JAABNY020000106.1:737625-758817 GCA_015164015.2 Brevimyrus niger | reverse complement strand
GTTCAAAAAGTGCATGCACACAAGGTTTCACGTTTCGCACAAAAAAAGGTAGCCCACCCCCCCCCCCCCCCCCCCGACCCACACAAATAACTAAAGTAACAGCAGAACTTAAATTTGTGTTTTGGGGTTGTAAAACACTAAGTCAGACACTTCAGATGAACTAGAGTCACTGAGAAGAATGTCTGCATAAAAACTTGGTCAGAAATTGGTTCCCAGAGTTCTGGAATGATCATTATGAAAAGAGAAACGAGTCACAATTAAGCTTACAATTTTTACATAGCAGGCAACATGCAACGTACAGCTGTAGGTATCAGACACAGCGCTGAAACAGCAACCAAGACCGGAATAGCTTGTGTAATGTATCAGAGGCATTTCATGACGGTACATTGTATCACTCCAGCGTTTAAATCAAGCGTGTGCCGTTTCAGTGCAGGTCAGGGGCTCAGGACATATTCTGTAAGCATATCACAAGTAGATTCTATCAGAGAAATAATAACTACATCTAAATGGTCTACGATCTCGTGCGTGTGAACAAAGAATCGCACCACACTGGTGACAGAAGCCGGTATCGGTTATTTACTAATCGTCCTGCCTTCCTCCACCCACCTACCCACCTCTGCTCTATCAGTCATTTACTAATCGCCGTTTCCCGCCCCGCACACAGGCACACATTCATCTACGAACTTCGAAGTTCTCCTGCAGCACAAACATATGCGTATTATATGGCCGGTGATGGACGCTTACCTGCTCCCTCCGCTTCTGCCAGCGGCCGCAGGGGCTCTCCTCCAGGATCTCGCTCTCATCTTCACTCTCCTCTTCCTTCACCCCAGAGCCAGAGTTCCTCTCCGGGACAGGCATAGTCATCTTAGCTCGTTTGCTCCTTCGTTTGCTTATCTTATTTTAAATTACAGTAACATATTATTTTCTCTTGATTACTTTCGTTGCTTGTTCTTCATGTAACTACTGAGAAGTCGACTTGATCATCGGTGTAACATACTTGCCGACGCGCGGACACTAAATTACACAATTACTTTTAATGGATGCAGCTGCGATGCACAATGATACTTTAAAACCAATATATTAATGTATACGTACACACATACATGCATATATAAATTAAGCTGCGTAACAACTATTATACCGACTAGCTACTGTAGGCGCACAGGACCATACTCTAAATTCAACGTCTTAAACGCTCCAAAGCCCGCATTATTATTGAAACGATATTTTTTTTTATCAGTAGCGATCCCCTTTTACTCAACCTACACACATCTTTCACATTTGGGTCCCGCCTCTAGCTTCGGTCACTGTTCAGTGTAAGGTTACCGTAAATCTCTTAAGATGAGCGTTAGGGCATTTCCAAAACGTAATGCTATTCCTTCTTCATTTTTAATGTCGCGTATTTTGGTAATTACACTTTCAATTCATTCTGACATTAAAAAATTGTATGCTTTGTTGACCTTCTGTCTGGCAGTACTTCTTTCCCATTACACGCATGCTATTTATGTGTACCTAAAGACGAAATCAGACATGTCTGTCTGAGCGTGTATGTGCATGTTTGTGAGTGTCATGCTAGTGCAGTTTAAGCAGAGGGAATAGTTGCATTAATAGCTCAGTCCATCTTGGTGGTTCACTTTATATGCTCATCAATTAATGTTTTTAGGTTTTATAACATCACGCTCGCGGCGCCTTACATGGCTGGGATATGACATTATTATTATTGTGGAGGAACAGAATATAACAGCCACACTGCAATCCTCATCTCTGCAGCCTTTTACAGTATATTGGGAAAACGTGTTCCTGATGTTGACACACCTCCTCTGCTTTAGTTACAGTAAGAATCCGTACTATTGGTTACAGTCCAATTCAGATTGAGAGTAGCTGGAAGCCAGATTGCTGTAAGGGGTGGATGACAGGAGAGGATTAACCACAAAGCTATATTCAGCTGTGTAAACAAGCGCAAACTAAGGTTCCGTATGTTACATATTCAGGATTCAATTCTTTATTGTACACAACAACACAACACTGAGTTCACAACTCCCCGAACAGTGCAAACAGAAACACATGAGGAGACATGTAGCCTAATATTTAAGCAAAATGTATAAAATGGCTGATAAATATATGCAAAAGTACCAATGCAATTAATAGGACTCTGTGGCGCATGGGGGTTATGAGTGAGAGTCCTTTAATGCTTGGATTATCCCGGTTACTGCATTAGGGTAAAAAATATACCAAAGTCTGGTAGTTTGTCTCTAACTGCCCTGTACCTTCTGCTGGTTCGTAACAGTCCAAACAAACGTTGCCCAGGGTTCAACGCGTCATTGAGGATGTTTGTGGCTCTGCAAAGGCAAAGAGAGTTTATAGATGTCTTGCAGGGGGAGAGACTATCAACAATCCTTTCTGCATTCCTGATGATTTGCTGCAAATACTCAAATCAGAGTTAAATACTTAAATACTTGAATCAGAATTCTTAGTGCTTGCCTCAAGCCAAGCACAAACTTGCACAATCACAAAATTCTGTCTGGCCAATCATGATGCAACATTTCTCTGTAAAGGGGGTGGGTGCTTGTTACCTGTTATAGCCTCTCCATAAATTTGGGGAAGGGGGGGTTGCTGTTTGTTTAAACCTCTCCATGGGCGGAGGAGGGGGAAGGCTTCTTGTCTGTTGCAGTCTAACTTCTTTCATTTTATTTCATTGCACATTTTATAAAATAAGCATGACCTAATACTAAATGGAATACAGTGATTATGTTCTTTAAAAATAAAACAATTCACTCTTGCACACATTTTGATGTTACATTATAAACTGCCATAAGAGATTTTAAGACTGATGGAAATGAATTATTCAAATAAAAACTATATTATAAAGAATAAATAATACAAGTTATATTCTTCTATTTTTCAGAAATTTTTCATTGATCTGAACTTTGCGTTATTTTTATAAGGTGGCAGACTGTTTTAGGCTGATATTCTTCTGGAAAGACCCAAACTTTAATGTCTAATGTTTAACTCCGATTATGGATTAAGAAAACAGACTAACTCACAATGTGCAAGATCAGTTTATCTTATTTCGATTTTTCTTCATAACTGGATACTGGTGAAATTGGGTATTTAAAAAAAATCTACTAACTTTCAATTTGAAAACAGTCTGACCTGAAAAATGCAGGGTTGATCAAATGAAGTAAATGGAATAAATGAGAAATATGCATGTCAGCAGTAGGTTGGACTGTTTATGCAAACAGTCAAATAAGTTCGGTTAATCTTCAATCAAACTCCCAGTAGAGCCAAAGTTCGACTGTCAAAGTCCCTCGGCGCAGATGTTCCACGTACAAACAAGGAAAATGAACCAGAGCTTGCTGGTCCTGGTTGTCATAGCGGCCATCCTGGCCCCAAGCAAAGGGCAAGATGCTTACGATCAGCTTTTAAACATGGAAAGGAAGGGAGTCGATCTGACTCTACAAAACCTCAATTCACATTCAAGCACACAGCACTATTTTCGCTTTTTCAGAAGTTTGAAAAAGTTCAGGAGTGAGGTAACGTCTTTTCCCAAGAAAATGCTTCAATCTGTTCATTTATTTCTTTTTGCACAAGACAAACTAAACTTTTTTTTATAGGTAACCTTGATATGAATGCACCTATATATGGCTTTGTAAACTGCCAGCAATGTTACAACGATGTATTAATATTCATCTGCTTCTTTCAGTCTGGGTTTGGCGTCTGGTTTGTCTCTCACACTTTTTACGCCAAAGCAACAACATGCGCAAAAGGGACGGAAGAATCCAACGCTAAGTCGTGCACATTCAGAAATGACAAAGTTAGTATTGGAAGGAAGCAAGAACATAAAGAAATTCTCTTCTCAGTCATCTTAAAATGCATTTTGTCCAATCTCTGATTCCATGTTCTTTTCCCTTGATAGCCTCTGATAGAGTGTGCCATTTGTTACAAAATCCATTCTGATGACATTCTAAGTGAACCCAAGGCTTACATCAGTTGTTTTCGCAAACCTTCTTTAACAGAGGTATGTGCCACCAACGGATACTCGTCTGAAAAACGCGGTTTGACACTTTTTGAAAAAGCGACTGCATGTCAGTCTTCGAAATATATAAAAAAACAGCTAATAAGATCAGCATTAAAAAACAGACGTTTATACTGGAAAACAATTATTAGGGTAAAACCATAATAAGTTATTAACCGAAATGTGAACCACTGCCACTGATTTCATAGCTCAACTGGGAACAGAGTAAACTAGATAGTAATAATTTCTTAAAAAAAAAAAAAACTAAAAATAGATAGATAGATAGATATTAAACTATTTTTTTAAAACTGTAAAAAGAAAATACTCTTCTTCTTCTTATTATTATTATTAAGAAGAAGAAGAAGAATTTTGGGTTCTCCAATCTTACTAGGCCACTACATGCACCGTCCTAATAAATATTTCCTCTTTCAATTTCAGGAAGTACAAATGAAGCGAGAGGAGCACTGTAAGAACATGCAGTACAGCGTTGGCACCATAACCTTACTGGGCTCCACTGGCAGGGAATGAGGACGCCAGTGGTGCAGATACCGTGCCGGTAGAGCAGGGAGATGCCAGTGGTGCAGATACCGTGCCGGTAGAGCAGGGAGATGCCAGTGGTGATATTGCGAGCAGCACGGTCGTGATTCACAGACACTGCACAGACGCTCACGCTGCGTCCTGTATCTTATCAGCGTTTAAGGTAGTGCTGTTCATCCAGGCATGTATTACAAAATCTGTCAAGATTCTTATTCATAGAAGTCCAAAAGTGATTTTATTACAAGAAATAAATCAGTAAAAGGTACACGTTTAGCGAATATAGTGAGTAGTAACAATAATATGACTAATACAACTGACAGCGGTCTTGCAGTCCCTTTGAAGGCTTTACCCTCAACATTTTATTGCATTATTGTGTTTTTTGGTGTTTAAGGATAACAGCACTACATTGCTATGTAACCGACAGAAACCACAGTCATTGAATAAGCTTCAGCCTTCGCCATATTGAAATTAAACTACCAATGATTGGTTTAATATATTCCTAACAATGAATGCGTGGTGTTGTGGCTCACTTGCAGGGTTCTGGGTTCCAACACCTACTCCTTGCATTGCGTGCGGTTCCTCTAAACGCTCTGGGGCTCCTCACACAGCAAAGATGCCCACTGCTTTCAGTGAATACTAGTCTCTAAATCATTGGTCTGAGGTACATCCAGACCAAAGCACAGCTGAATCCACACTTCACTGTTTGCCAATTTTTTTTTCAAACACAGTGGACCTTGGGTTGGATTTTTCAAACACAGAGGATTTTGGACCCTCGGGGAAAGAGTAGTAGTGAGCCCCTGCTCTGAATGATTATTGTGTGACTCTTATGGTCCTGCATTCCTTATGATATAACCTGCTTAGTCCATCCTGGGAAAGGCTCCCATAAACCAGGAAAAGTTGTAAGATTTTTCAAAAACTAATTCTGAATCATTTCAATGGACTTATACCTACCAACTCATGGTCAACTACAGGTTTTTCTATATTAAACTACCAAAAATCAGTATATAGCCTTCATTGTTATTGCCATTTTGACTTAATGTCGTGTATTTTGATAATTACACTTTCAATTCATTCTGACATTAAAACATTGTATGCTTTGTTGACCTTCTGTCGGGCGCTAGCTCTTTTTTATCACACACGTATCATATTTCATATGGGCAGTACTTCTTTCCCATCACATGCTTGCCATTTATGTGCGGAAAAATAGCTGTAAATTCATTTTGTAGGTCAAAACTGGAAATGGAAGGTCATGGTAATTGTTCACATGTTGCAAAAGACCTTAAAATCCTGTATCATTTCATAAATGTTTTATGACACATGAAAAATTTAGGATCACTAGTGTTTCCAAGGACAAAGGCGTCAAACTTGTCTTCCTTTTTTCAGCTATAACTAGATCTAAATAATGATGTATCATTTCCATGACGTTTAAGGTGAAGTGTGTGCAAATTTGTTTTTGGTGATGCCGCGACGTTGGCGTTGTTTTTCCACCGCTGTTACAACATCTTTTTATCTATGTTTGGGTCAACAGGCTGCCCTGAACCAGGCTAATCTCCCCAGCCCACCATCGTAAAGCTCTGTTCACATTCAGGATGCATTAAGAGATAATCACATGACATCAGAGGCAATAAAAGGCAGCTATGGTTAATTTAGATGTAATAATCACACTAATCCCCCCCATAAATCATCACCTTAACATGCTGGATGGGTTTTTGTGCCTCAACGATCCTACAAGCAACTAAGTGTGATTTTAAACGACCCTCATGATGACAGAAAACACAACCTGGATCCAGAAGCCTCAGCTGGAACTGGGAGTCTAGGGTCCATCATGGAGCCAGGTCCGAGAAGAAGGTCATCTGTGAACTCCTGGTGGTCCACTATCAATCCCTGGGGCCCGGCCGGGCAAAGCCCAAAAGAGCTATGCGTATACACCCACCACCTGTAGGGGGAGCTGTGGTGCATTGTCGTAGGGTGGCAGTTGAAAGCAGAACTTGCTTAAGGGACATGGAATGTGACCTCTCTGGTTAGCCTGTGCTAATGTGGGTGCTAGAAATATACTGTTTAGATGTGCCCATGTCAATGCAAGGCACGGGCTCAGGAACCAAACTCCTGGAAAGGGGCTGGACTCTATTCCACTCCGGAGTTGACTTGGGTGAGTTTTGGCGGGTGGGGGTTTACTCATAGCCCCCAAACTCAGTGCTTGTACTGTATATTAGAGTTCACCTCAGGGAGGGAGAAAATCACTTCGCCGGGCTTTTACGGTTTTTTGTGCGTACGTGCGGAAAATCAGTCCAGAGTATCCGGCCTTTTTGGAGACCTTTCAGGGGGGGCTGGAAGCCCCCCCCCCCCCCCCCTCTGGGGACTCCATTGTTCTGCTCATTCATGTGGTTAAACCCGGAAGGTTGTGACTGGCAGGAACGGCCCGCTAGATCAGAATCTGAGCACTGCTCAGTTATTAAACCTGCAAAGCTCTCCTCGAACCCGGGATGCACGGCCGCTTCATTTTTGTGACACGTTAACGTTACAACTAAAGGGATACACGTGATTTATCATCAGGGCACGTGTGCATATGAACTCCGGAGTGCAGGTTGGGAGAGGCCAGATCAACAAGAAAATAAGTGACACAATGAAGAAGAAGAAAAAAAGACTTTCGATCACATTTTACTAATTAGCTGCGCCAGAAGAAAACATCCGAATGATCATACACTCGCAGAGATGCGACCGCATAAAATTTTAACTTTCGGTAAATGGTTGCCGTCTGGACCCATGCCAAATTATTGCATCTGCAGCTGGGTCCCAGGCTTCCTGACAAACACGCCCCACGCGGTGAAGTTCACAAATAAAACCAGCGTGAGCCGAAACCCGTACTCCTTCTCCCCCCATGACCGCACGGCCAAGTTAAGGAGAAACTGCATCGTCATGTTTTGCCGAACCTTGGTGCACTTGGAGATATGAGGTGACAGAGCTGGTGGTTTGATGTCATTAGAATGACAGAATAATACTAGTAAACCAAACAGATTATTGTATCATAGCGAGTGTCAAACACCAATCAGCACTGATCGCTCTTCAGCGGAGACTGTGAGCAAATTTTCCGGGCTCCGGATCTCAGACGGCCCAGGTGGACTGAGAACAATCCACAGGAATGCTTGGAGGTGTTTGTCACTTCGAGTCAACGAAGGGAGTGGGGATACCACGCGCACCAGGTTCTACCACAAGTGTCACGTGAACATCAGAACTGGCAATGCTTCATACCCGGGTTATACAGCAAATTTGTCTATCCGCAACGAAAGCCTAACTGTGAAAGAGAAGCATGGGGTAATACTGCCATCTGGTGGAGAAACTGTTACTACACGAACATACAGTGCTGTACCTGTAAGATATTTAAATCGGAATCCACTCGTATAAAGTATCGTGGTAATCGATAAAAAAAAGATTCTTTCACATCAAAGCAACAAGCTAACTAAACGGAGCTGGAAAACGAATTAAAGACTACGATCGGCATTTACAACTACAACGGCGTTCATTGTCCCCACCTATCTTGAAAAAACTGAAATCACCAAGAAATTGCCAGTCTACTTTACCTAACAAACAACTTGTCAAACCTATCTATACTGCGAGTCTTAAAGTCACATGGAGTGAAAGGCGTACTTGCAAATAAATGACATTTCTTAAAATGTTTCAGTTTGGGCTGGCAGTCGATTAATCTCACAACCCGAGTAACGGAATCTCAAATTCAGTCGTTGTAATTTACTGAAAATACACAGCAACCATGTTCAACTTCAAGAAAATTCATTGCTGGTCAGATACATTATTACATTATAGAATAAACAGGGTGCAACAACATGTAGGAGGATAACGGGCTTGACGTTGTTTATGGATCAAATAAATGCCAAAATCTAACAACCTCACTGCTAAGTACTGCAGTGGGACTCAGACAGCAGGGAGCCTGGACAAGGAGGGAGAATATGCAGGAGCGGAAGGTATCGTGGGCAGATCTGCGGCGGGCGGAAAGCCACCGAATTAGTTTCCCGGTCCAGGCTGTCTATGACACCTTGCCAAGCCCTGCAAACCTTCACACCTGGGGCAAGAGTGAGACACCTTCCTGCCCCCTGTGTGCCTGTGCGCTGGAAGAGGATCCCCTCTACACCTCCTTAGCATCTGCCCCGAGGCCCTGGCCGACGGTCGCCATCGTTGGCGCCAACGACCAGGCGCTTATGGCAGTTGCGGAAGCAGCCAGATCAGCTGAATGAGAGGAAGTCGGCAAAGTACGAAGACCTGGTGGAGGAGTGCGGAGTCCAGGGTTGGCGGGCTCACTGCGAGCCAACTGAAGTGGGCTGCCGGGGGGTGGGTTTGCTGGCTGGTCATCATGCAGAGCTCTGGTAGGTCTCGGAGTAACCGGAGCTGTCAAGAGGGGAGCCGTACGTTCCGCCGCCGAAGCCACGGAAGCTTTGGATAAAGAGGGCGAGCCCGTGGGTTAGTGCTGCTGGGATGCCATCCGAGCCCTGATCAATCCCGGATGGGTCACCTGCGTGTGAGGGGGTCTGATGGTGAAAGACCCAAAACTCCTAATGACCCCAGGAACATCACTGATGATGAATCCTAGCACATCCTAGAGAATTAAATTCCAGCCAAGTATTTCCACGGCAAAGATCGCTGTGGAGGTAAGGACTTTTTTTCCTTCCTCAATCAAATGCGTTGAAATGTATAATAATTCAATGTAACTTCAAGCTGGTGAGCTGCTGAAGTCAGCTACTTGAGGCTCCAAAGGTACCACATACACCCACAACTGGAGATATTCAGCCCCTTCAACGCAAATCCCAGACTTACTTAACTTTTGAGTTCATCTGAAAAATGTAATTCTTTTCACAAATGTGCATGTGCGCTATTATTTACCCATCAACCCCCAACTTCAGTACCTTGTGAAGCATCCTTTAGCCTTTATAATTGCTAATAAGCATTCTTCTTACACCTACCTATTGGAGTCTCTGCCCATTTTTCATGTGCAGAAGGCTCCAGGTCATTGACGTGTAATGGGAATTAAATCCACGGACTGAGAAGGTTACTTCAGGACATGCCAGGATTTATTTCTCAATCAAGCTTTGGTTGACTTGGGGGTGTGCTTGGGATCCTTGTTTTGCTGAAGAGTTCAATCATCTCGAAGGATAAATTTCCGAACAGAGGGTATCACTTTCCTCTGGAAACTGGCCTGGTATTTCTTAGAATCCAGGGTGCAAGGTACGCAATCGAGACTGTCAGATCCTGCAGTCAAAAACATCCCCACATCACAAATGACTCACATCCATGCTTGACTGTGGGGATGGCTTTCTTAAGGTCATGAGCCTGGCCGTTCTCTCGCCACACATAATGCTGGTCAGTGTGTCCAAACTATTCCAGTTTAGTTTAATCCAGGGGTTCCCAAACTACGGCCCGCAGGCTAATTGTGGCCCCGCCCCCCACTTTTGGACCGGCCCTCTGAACACTGCCAGAGGCATGTTTTGTAATTTTAAAATGTAGTTTTGAATGTACTTGTCTGTATTTCATAACAAAGGTTGGCTTTCAAACTAAAAATTCCCTTAGTTATTAACGTAGCCTAATTAACTTTAAAAATCACATACCAACAAAATGGTACGTTCGACGTAACGTGCTATGGCAATCGAACAGATGATGCGCGAGTTCTAAGAGAAGACATATTTTAAAAGCACCCTCAGAAACCTTGGACAGTCTACTTTTCAAATATATATAGGTAGAAACTAAATATATTTTTACAGCTTCATGATACGAATAGAAAGAACAAGAGTGACTGACTTAAGCGTCTTTAGATTTATAATGGAATAATATAGATTTACTGTATGATTTCTTGCCTGAATGTTAAAGTCTGAAAGCATGAGTGTTCATTACAACTGGCAACCCTTAATATAATCACAAAATAATAATAAAAAAATATATATATAAGCTGGGTAACACAAACAGTGGAAGGATCAAAAAGATTGTCTAAAATTAAATAAGAATGATGATTTTTTTTTTTTTTTTTGCAAATACCCTAATTTTCCACCTGAATCCTTTTGATCTTAATTGCAATTTTGTTTTTTTTAAATTCTGCTTAAACACATGTGCATTAGTTTTGGGCAATGAACTCTGCTGGAGTGTGTAAAGTTCATCACAGGCCAAAAAAAGTTAACATACGTACACTTACAGCAATACAGCTGTACGCACACATATATAGTCCTACGTATGAGTATATACATACACATTTACATACAAATATTTACATGCACTGAAGTCCAGAAAGGCCTTTGTCTCCATACATGATTATTTTTTTGCACTAAAAGCTGTTTTTCAGTACAATTTTTTCCCATAAGTTGTTTTTCCACTACTGTTGTTTTGTTGTCGTTTTTGAGTGATGGGATCTATGATTCCATAGATCCGTCACAGCGGTTCAGGCCACTAGGGGGCCTCAGTGAGGATCAAGGGGGGGGCACAAAATTTTATTGAAAAGGATAGAAAAAAATATAACATTGCTAAAGCTAGGGCTGGGCAGAAGCCTATATCAGTCTTCTCAGTCAAGAGCACATTTAATGATTGTCAAGTTTTTGATTTCAGAGCCATTTTAGATTAAATTTTGTTCATGAACATCGACCTGTTTTGTCGGCGATATCAAACTGAAGGAAAAAAGTGTTACATAGTGGACATAGTGGAATGAAACCTCATCGGAGTCATGTTCAAAAGAAATTATATTGTTTGGCAGTATAACCAAATTATGTTTATATTCATAAGTGTTAGCATGTTCTTTGAAGGTTTTGTCTAGCATGACTGCAAAAAACTGCCGTTTTTTTCTTGAGGGACTGAAAGAAAAGGAAGGCTGTATGTAACCCTAAATCTGGCAGATACAACCACAGGCAACTAGCCAGAATGTATCTTGTTGATGAATACATAGGATGAGAGCATCAAATTCTAGCCTGCATGGTTAAGAACATTGTAATATTTAATAACTGATACAGAAAGCATACATTAGATACACCTTCCTTCCACCTGAACAGTTAAATCAGTTACAGCTCAATAGTGAAGGTAAATGTTACCAACTTTGCCATAAATTCCCTGATGCCTCATGATCCGTTGAAAGCACCTCAACTTTCAGGTAGTCGAATGAAACACGCTATGAACGTTACAGCAGCAGTTGAAATACCTGTAAAGCAGGCTGCATCTCAAAAATAATGTAAAATTAGGTAAAATTACCCTCTACAAGCACATTCTCCTCTTGCCCTGCACATCGTTCCCCAGAACTCACTCTCTACCTCGGAAACATATCAATTCATATTTCAGTGTAAATCGAAAGGTACATACAAAACTTGACAATGTGTTTTATCTAATCTCAGACCACACACAACATGTTCCCACCCAACAACCGCCATTATCCTCCTCCTGTTCACATTTCCCATGTGCACTGACACCTACAGCCTATGCGATTATGTGAAGTACAAATTCACAAAGCAGAATACTAAATAACAGATTTACTCATGCATAATTTTACAAAGTATAATGTAATCACAAAATAGCATATACACTGGAACAAACTGGAGAAGCACAGTTAATACTGAAAGAAGATGTCTTGTACCCTTTGTCAAATGAATGAAACCATGATATTAACTTATTTGCCAAACTTTGTATTTTTAATAATGGTGGGAGAAAACCAATCCAACCCAATAGGAATAAATATATTTTAGCAGGTTTTCTACTATACAAAACTGCCATATCACTCACCACTCAAAACCAAAAACATGATTGTTTCACCTAGATCCCTGTCTCGTATTTACCGAACTGCATAGATAAATCCTTTTCTATGTAAATGCAATTAAATTTAGGGCAGCAATCAATCTTTCATCTCTAAACCATTAATTAAAATGTGAATGTAAAAAATTTGTACTAGAATCCCTTTTAAAATAAGCAGGTGAGTACCTCTGCGTGGATTACTGGACTGTATTGTTACACTAAACCAGGTATTTATTAATGAAAAACCTTTTCGGAGTACAGAATTTTATATGCCATTGTGAAGACAACTCAACATTAACCTTTCATATGCGACGTGGAAATACCAGGCAAAAAAAGGTAAGCTTTTTTAAATAACCCTGGATTTTCATTTTTTAACCTTTATTAAGGTTAAAAAAAGGATTAAGGTGCGAATGACTGACTCAGAAGCTACATAACCTGGGACTCCAGGAACCTTCTCACCGTACGAATTTCAAAATTTCATCGGTGTTATAAATTTTTGTCTTTCACTTTCTATACAGGGCATTTGCTCACCTATATCTAATATGGGCTCTTTGGCGCAGCGAGCAGCACTGAACACCCAAACCGCACATGATGGCGGGGCGGCTTGTGAGTGCAACTAAGTCACCTGGTAACCATTTAAGAGGACGCGACTAAACCATAGACAATAGTAGCAGGTTGGTTTTAGTACAGCAGACATTTAAAAGTGCGTCGTTTAAGCGTTCGTTTGTGTTTATTTCCCCCATTGCACACCTCAGCTCGTACATACATCTTGGGATCACACATAAAACTTAAGCTGAAATACATATCAATCTATACAGTATGCATCTATGTTAGTCATCTCATTAATGCTACAAATTAGAATTATTTACAAATTTCTGATGATAAAATTGGTACTGTATAACAGCACATATATTGTAAACCAAGTTAAGGCTAAGCAGCCGTAGATATGGGACTGCCTGAAAATGTGACACAGCTTTGGTATGATCTATGCCAAAGAAACTCTTCTTTCACCTAAAACATTATGAGAAAAAAAAAAATCTTAAATGCTAAACAAGAAACCTAACCCCAGCAAAAATAGGAAAGACATTTCAGAGATACAAATGCAATGCATTCAATCGCTAGAATGAATTTCTTAAAGAGTAAATTCAATGTTAAAATGGTTCTAATCAGAGCACTTTCCAGAAGAAACTAAGACAAAATGAGACTGCGAGTGAGCTACGGCGGCCCCCTGCCTCGCGGGCAGAGCAGTCGCCGTCACGAGCACGCCATCGTCTCCAGCTGCTGTTCCGCCTCGGCTGCCATGGCGGCCGCCTGCAGTTGCTCGGTCTCACTCTGCAGGGCGCCGCCGGGCAGCTGCTTCCGCTCGCTGTGCATGTTGTTCTCGTGCCGCTTGAGGTCCGAGGCCTTGGCGAAGGCCTTGGTGCAGGAGCCGCAGACGAAGGGCTTCTCCCCGCGGTGCCGGCGCTCGTGGTCCTTCAGGTGGGACTTGTGCTTGAAGGCCTTGTCGCACATCTGGCAGGCGAACGGCCGCTCGTTGCTGTGCACCCGCTCGTGCTTCTTCAGGTCCGGCGCGCGGATGAAGGACTTCCCGCACATCTCGCAGCGGTAGGGCTTGAAACCCGTGTGTATCTTCAGGTGCTCCTTGAGATGGGCCTGCGTGGTGAAGGCCTTCGTACATATCTCGCAGATGAAGGGCCGGTCGGCGGAGTGAAGCTTTTCGTGTTTCCTCAGGCGGTTCTCGTCGATAAACGTCTTGCCACACACCTGGCACGCCAGCTGATCCCGGTGCCCATAAAGCAAGTACTCAAATTTCATGTCGTTGGCTGCAGTTGTCCATCCCGGCGGCTGCTCATCCTTGACCTCGCCGATGCTGTCGGCAAACGTAAGGGTCTGAGGGCCGTGTGAGCCCAAGTCTTTCGGCTCAGTCTCCATGGCTTCTACTTCTTGATCGTAACAGCTCACCTTATGAACGTCCTCGGTGGCCAGCTCCTTCAGAATCGCTTCCTGCACCCTAAGTGCGCTGTTGGGGGATTTGTCCAAATCTTGGTTAGCATGCGGCTCCTCGACTATGTCATCCGTAGGATTGTCGTCGTGGTCCCCAAGGACCTGTACATCATGGTCACGGTTCTCTTGAGATTCCTCACTGGGTATAGTTATTTTGACAATGTCATAGGCATACTTGGCATTCATTTGGTCAGTCTTCTCCTCAGGTGGGGAAAGGTCTCGTTTCTGTGAACAAAGCTTGTCCAAAAACCTAATTCCAAGAATCTGACCAGAAGACATCATCAAATTGACATCTTTTTTCTTCACAGATATCTTAGCGGTGTACATGTAATTTAAGACCTCTTCAAAGATATCTGAGCGGATGAAATCAATTTCTATGACAGAGGAGTTGTCTACCTCGTGCTTCTTAAAAAGCTTCTTAAAGTAATTGCTGCAAGCAGCCAAAACACATCGATGTGCCCTGAATTTTACATCTTCAACAACAACAGCAATATCACAGTGTTCACCTTCCAATCTTTGCTCATTGAGTATCTTCAAAAAGATGGTCTTGTGTTCATCATCAACATATTTAACTGTCTCTGACATGTTGCAAAGTATCCTAAGAGAACATAAGAAAAAAATCAGAAACCCATTCATATTATTTGTACACAGTTTTAACAGAACATCCATAATGTGCTCATAATAAATCAGTTATTTTACATTTCACCCAGCAACCCAGAACAGAATAAGCAGTTAGAGGTATTAATTATACTACATAGGAAGAATAATTATGTAAAAATAATAACATTTCATAAACCTTCAAGACTTTAAAAGAATCAATGTAAATTGCCTACTGGAATGATATACAAAGAATTCCCCCTTGGGATCATCGTATTTTATAAGATCTTATCGTAGCTATAGATATTTAAGCATATATAAGCATATATATACACAAGCATATATATCATATATATGTCATGCAGTATATAAAAAATTATTAATACGACCATGATGTTCAGGCGTTTATTTGGAATTTACGCAGTTTAACAAAATAAATACGTAAAAACTGAATTATAAAAACAGTATACAAGTTTCTATAGCCAAGTTTACAGCTCATGAAAACGTTTATATTTCACGTGATAAACTTAAGTTTAAGGTTAAGTTACCGGCATCGCGCAACACGAACGCGAATAACTAAAGTAAAACCAATCGTTAAAATACGAAAGGCGACGCGCTGCCCGGGTCCGTAGACACAGGTGAGCAAACCGCACGAGAACGGCGGCCTCGGCACCCCGCGCTCACTGGCGCGCGTCGGGCACACCGCGCGCATACTAGGCTTTAGCCTCGCGGAGCCGCGGCGCTCTCCCGTCGGAGGAGGGACGGGCCTGCGGCGGCGCTCTCTCGCCGAGAGGACGGCCTGCGGTGGCGGTAGGGGACTCCACACCGCATTAATAGGCAATATTAGCTACCGGTACAGTCTTTAAGTTTGGGAATACGACCGGAAAGGGCAAGGGGTTAGAGTTCCGCAACGTTACTAGCCGGAAGACTAAGACAAAGGGGGTCAAGGACTGAGTGATTTTAATGGCGCCAATCGCACGGCTACAGCTAATCGGCTAGCTATCTGTGATAAAACTTTACTTTTCGGGAGTGATCCTGTGTTGCACACTGTAGTGTACTTCACACCGCAGTATGACGTTTGTATTAAGACCACGTGCCACTATATTATTACTCTTTGCCATTTTTCGAGCTACCCAGATACTTCTAAAATCATAAAAATGGATCCCGCCCAGCTTAAAAATGCATTTTGAACAGCTGGGCGCTGGACGTTCTGTTCAGAACGGGAGTAATCGGGCACGACCAGCAGCTACTTGGGGCGCTCGCGCGGTATCGGCGTGTTTCGGGCACTCGCGTTAATGCGAACGCTACGCATCCCCGAGCGAGCGGCACAATACCCGGACAGCCATGAACTCCTCTACACGAACTCGAGCGGCTGCTGAAATCGTGAGCGCGCAGGCATCTTCGACTAACACCATGGGATCCCGAAACATGGCGCCACTCTTAGGAAAAAAAACAATAAATTTATGCTTACCTGTAATGGACGAACGTGCCTTTTTAATGAAGCTTACGTGAAAAGTCACCAAAGCAAAAATGAATAAATACTTTGTGCAGTATTGGCTTGAGGACGAGCATTGGCGGAAGGACGCGCTGCGCAGGCACGGAACTACCGGTAGTCCAAGTGCCCAGTGACTATGCGCGTACGCAAACCGATTGCAAATGGCTGCCGTTGGCCTCTAAGCGCCAATGTAGGGTCCAAATTGACCAATGGACATTTAGAAAATAATCTATACACAGAAAATAAGTCTTAAGATTGCTTGAAATTGGTTAAATGAATTTAATTTGGAGCGTAGATAATCATTCACGACAAAGAAGTAAAAGTGCCCGTAATTCTGTTATATATTTGCACATATTTTATAAAGTGTGCAAATGTGTATAGCATGTTAATAAATTTAGATTAAGGGTTGTGTTTATGTAGTGCTTGTACTTTGAGGAAGATGTACTATGCCAATTTCGCTTAAATGCACTTCAGTCAAACAATATATGATTTAAATTAATGTGCCCTAAAATGATCACGCCTGTCGTACGACTGATCCCGAATCAGGCATGCGTAACTTTATGAACATGCGCAGTGAGTTCACAGTGACCACGTAAGGAACGGACTCCCCGCCCCATAGTAACTCAGCAACATAAATATTGTAGCGTTACAGTATTTTAAAAAACGAATCAAAGTTACATTTTTATCGTCATTACATAAAACACTATTGCTAAATTGGATGTATATGTAGATCCCATTATTTTTGTTAAATTCAAACAAAAACCGAATATTGTAGTTCGAGGTTTTCAATGATCTACACACACACAAATACATACATATATATATATATATATACACACACACACATATATATATATGTGTGTGTGTGTGTGTATATATATATATATAGGCATAAAATTAAATACAAAACATTTAACATTTTTTTATATTTCTTGATTATATATACTTATTTTCAGCGACACCAGGGGGCACTCTCTTCAAGCAATAAACTTGGAATTTATTGGTGGTAAAAGACATACTGTAGATATAAAAAATCTGGTACTTTGCAAAAATACTTTGGAACTTATTTCTTCATATTTCTCCCATTAGTGCTCTCATGTCCCAAAATCTGATTTATTCTTGTCATAAAGTGATAAATTTGCTGAGACAATTATTTTTGTTTAAATGTAATACTAAATGCTAAAATCAACCACATATTTACTTACACCATGTCCTTCTCCAAGGAAGTCCTTCAAGTATAATTGATTTTTTTTGTCCATCCATCATTTCAATCATTTATTCTGGTCAGAGATGCAAAGGAGTGGAGCCTGGATCCCATCCTAGGCAGCACAGGACACAAGGCTGGGGTACACCATTGACATGATGGCAGTAGTTTTCAAAAGCAAAGTATAATTCATGTTTGGGATTCGGTTTAAATATAAAAATCTTAAAAATTTCATGCCAAGTGATTTAATAGGAACATTGAAGTTATCTTGATGTTAGTAGCTACCACATAATTTGTAGGATCAAAATTTGCCAAAAGGAAAATAGAAATTGTATGCTTTTTGTGTTATGAGTTGAATCTGTGGTGAATAAAGTGTCGATTGATTTCTGTAGTTGCCACATAGCCATGTCCAGAAGAGCACAGCAGGGGGCACTGTGGGGCTCAGCAGATTAGGATACTGTCCCTGTGACTGGAAGGTCGCTGCTCAAATCCCTAAACAGAGTGACTTTACTGTTGAACCCTTGAGCAACCCACAACTACTCCAGGGACTGGCTGACCCTCCTTTTTTTTTTAAAAAAAAAAAGAAAAGAAAGTACACTGCTTTAAATAAAAGCATCTGATAAATACAATATAAAAGAGATAAATATCCAGTTATATACATACACTGCCTGACCAAAAAAAAGTCGCTGTTTGAATTTTTTTGTTGGGCTGCCATTAGCTTTGGTTTTGGCGCATATTTGTCATGCCGTTGTTTTCACAAGCTTATGCCACATCTCACCCTTTACTTTCATCAGGATTTGCATTAATTTCTCATAGAGATCCTGTATTGACGAGTGAGTTGACCCCCTCCATAAAGCCTCCTTCATCCCATCCCGGAGACCTTCAATGAGGTTCAGGTCACAACTCTGTGGTGACCAAGTCCTATGTGAAGATGATTCCTTATACTCCCTGAACCACCACTCTTTGACAATTCAAGCCCAATGAATCTTGGCATTCTTGTCCTAGAATTTGCCCAAACCGACAGGGAAGAAAGAAATCCATTGATGATGGATGGGGGTGTAACCTGGCCATTCGGTAGATTCAGGTACTCAGCTGACTTTATTTTTGCATAATGTTGCAGGACTGTAATAATGATCTAGTCATTGTCTTAAGTATTTGCTGATATAAATTCAAATGGTGACCTTTTTTTTGGCCTGGCAGTGTACATTCATTGTATTATTGACATTCCTGAAAATTAATTGAACAATTAGAAATGTTGCATTTGTGGGTTAAAATGTTGAGGTAAGGGTAATGTGTTTTCTATCATCCCATATAAACTCAGATTTTAAGAGACCAACGCAAAGGAAACAATTTTCAGTAGCAGGAATATGCACTTTTTGCTTGTGTAAAATTTCTAGTTTTTATTACACAGTATAATATAGGTTCTGTGCACATCCTGAAGCCTGATTGGAACATACAACGGCTGACCATTCATCCATCCTGCAACCATTTATCCAGTACAGGGTTGTGGATTTTTCTAAAGATTTTTTTACACTACGCTCCTACCTTTCCATATTGCGTAGGCAAAAGTAACCATTTTATGACCCTCTACTGCAGCTGACTGTATTCAGTTTCTCTTAATTTTGATGAGGCAATAATTCCACAGACATTAGAAAATACATTTCACAAAGTGAATTTGTCACTGTCACAGCTATTGTTTCTGTGGAGCACAATGACCTGCATTCACCATGCTTGAAATGACATAACTGTTTGCATTTGCTACATTGCCAGATTAACCTCCCTTGACCGTCATACAATAAATACTAAGCACGACTGAATTTTCCCCATTGGTATATTTTATTAAAAAGACGACAAAGTAAAATCACAAAAAAAAAAATGTATCTGCCACTTTTATTTCACTAATGTGGAAAAACATTTCACATGGATGGTACCGCAGCTGATGACCGGATAGAGCACACGATTCACGCAGACACTGTCCACACTGCACTGATTAAGGCTCAGCCAAGTGTTGGGGTCTGCTAATTGTACAGATGTGGCCCATCTGTGTGTCTCAGGATAAGATCCCCAAGCAAATAGCTTCCAATCTTTGTTTTAACTTACACAAAAATATTATACATTTAGCGTTTTCATCTTCATTGTGGGATAATTGGTGGGAAAATACAGTAAAAACGAAGGGGAAAAAAATTAAGCACATTTCTTGCCTAATAAGCAAATGTACGCATTATATTCCAACCTTTTTAGAATTTAAGGTTCATTTATTGTTACTATTGTTTGGCAGGCAAGATGATTAAGATCAGTAAGATAATGGAGATAGCTTGGCAATTTGGTTGGCACATCTACTGAATGGTTAAATACTGCACTCTTGTATGGCCTGTAGCATCTTCTGGAGTGGAATTCTGTCATATAAAATGAAGGTACAGAAAAGATGGCATTTTAAAACACTTCAGTTCACAAGTTGGTAGAAAGACACTTCTGCCTGTTTCCGGAGCGTGCAGGTGGATTACGAGCCAGTTACATTTTTTTGTTCTACAATTTTATTGTCTAACAAAATGCAAAATTGCTTTTTTGTCATGCAATATGCATTTTCCATGGATGGATCAGCTAGATTTCAGAATACATCAGCCCATTTCCCCAAAGGTAATTTTTAAAAGATGGGACGATTATTAGTCCAAAGCAGTGAAATTTCTGTAGAATGTATGTTGGCGTCAAAATAAAATTCGTCTTGGTTGTGTTTATTTCTTAAGAAAAAAGTCCTCTCGACTGTGGGTCTCATTCCTAGAATACAAAAAGCATGTCCATTAATAAACAATCATGTACACTGCAAACCAATACAGAATGGTTAGTTGGAATGATGTGTTCATACTGTTAATATTATTCATATAAAAGCTACTAAAAAGACTGAAAATGAATGAAAATGGTTTTAACTACAATGAGGTTATAATTTTACTGAATGTAACATTTACATGCAAACATATACATTCAATGTAAAAAAATAAAAGAACCTATTATTTTCTTGGCATTGTTTTTTATGGGTAAGCGCAGAGAGCACAACAGAAAGGTTAGAGTGAACTTCTCCCCATGACTGTAACAGACAAAGCATTCTGCATTTGTAAGAACTGCACCATACAGCCGAAAGCACAGAGGTCCAAAAGCGTAGAGCTTTCCAAGCAAACAGATGCCTCACATCTCCATTGTGGATGCGCTTTGTTGTCACAGTTTACACAGCATTGATAAAGAGGTATTTGGGACAGAAGAGGACAACATTAACCACAAAAATCATGGTTAATGGAAAGATCAGTGTTCCATCAAACTATACCAAATCAGTATTTCTAATGCATATTCCCAAACCGATTTACAGTATGTGACTATAATTTCACTGCAAGATGACTTATTGATCAAATGAATTCTGACAGTCACTAGGAATTTCAGGGTATACAGAACCAGAGGTGGTCATTTCAGATCCAGAAAGTAAAAATCCAAACCACGATTTTGTTTCAACCAACCAGTTGAGTACTATATGGCTGTGAATCTTTACACTCAGAAGGTTGGTTGAAACGAAATCCTGGTTTGGATTTT
>JAABNY020000106.1:715278-734185 GCA_015164015.2 Brevimyrus niger | reverse complement strand
GGCAGCCCGATGCTACCGGGCAAGCCCACACCCTGACCATTATCCACTGGCCCTGGATAACCTCTCTCTCCAGACTGCGCTCTAGCCCAAGCGAATCAGAGCATCTTAGGTCTTCACTGCACCTTTCTTATGGTCGTGGTGTTTGGCTGCTCGGCTTCCACAGACGGATGCGCCTGCGCCGTTTCCGTATCTGTCGTCTGCAAGACAACACAACGCTGCGTTCAGCCGTCTGCGGCAGACTGCCACGTAGGAGGTTCTAGGGACACCCTCAAAGCAAGCCGTCGCTAACCTGTTGCTAATCCCATGCAGCTGACAGTGCATCTATGAATACATACAAATGGCATGTTTTCATTATCTCTAGTTTGACAAGGCATTCCCTTGGATTTTTCGAACACAACTTGAGTAAAATCAAAGCACTGAGCAAAAAGCATTAAGAAGAGAAGTACTGTTGTGTGCTGTCTATGTGCAGGAGTTTCTGTCATTAATAGAGCAATAAGGGATTCTGGTCTTCAAGAATAAATTACTGTAAGTTACTGGTTTTACTCATTTGGAAAGTTGCAGACAAGAGGAACATCTGACCATGATACAAAGTGCTGGTCTTGAAGAAGTGACTGGAAGGATATAAAGGGAATGTGCTGCTATATACATTCATAACACCATAGCACACAGACCAGAAGAGGGTATGGCCACCTTGGAAATGGTCTGACTATGTGAAGGAGGGGTGACCCATCCCATTGAGCCGCTTTGACCTCTCGCAGATGTTAACAGAACAGCTAGCTGTGGCGACATCTCAGAGGACGGCTTAGGCTGAACAGACAGAGAAATGGATAGTCAACACAGAGTAAAATGAAAGGATACACTGAACATACAGGACAGGAAGGAGGGCAGACTGATCTCAAGTCGCAGGGGGGATGTAATTCTGGACTTATTCATAAGAGCTTATATGAGAGAAGCCCGGCGTTCTGTTATCTAACCCCAGGGTATGAAGTCAGGGATATCCTACAGAGAGACCAAGATATCCCCTGGTTGGCAGAAGAGCAAACACTTAATGAAGCTGTCGCTGTCCAGGACTGGCTGAATGGGCAGCGGGACATTGCCGCGCGGAGACTGCGGCATCTGGCAGTCAGACTGTTACTAGACTGCGTTCAACTTAAGGATGAGAGCTTCACATTTCATGCGAAAAGGGATACCAGCAATTGGGGATGGAAGCATGAGTGCGACTTCATGAAAAGGATGCTGCAGCAGTAATGTATGCGAATGTAAGCACACAAGGGAAGGCAAAGTCTGCTCGTCGAAACAGACTGACCATTGCTGTACATGCTAAAAGAAATATCTATAAACAGCAGATGGCACACCGTGGTACTGTAGGTGGCAAAGGTGACCCCCAAAGCTCAGTCTGGCCCCTGGGAAGGGGGGGGGGCACACATGCTTATTCATGTGGACTAGTAGGTTATTAAGTGAAATACCAAACCTCAGGACGTCCACACCCCATACACTGCAGAACAATTTTACATTATAGAACTTGCTCATGCAGCCTGCAAGTTTTTTTTTTTAGGGAGGGGGGGGGCAGGCAGGTTCAGAAAAGCTCTGCAAGCATCGATATTTATTTCACCAGCAGAAAAGTACGCCAGAGAGAGCAGCACAACCTCAGGGTTAGAAATAGAAAGAACAAGATGCAGAGTTCTGTAGCACAGTGGAAAATGACGGTGAAAGCATCCTCAGAGACACACAGCACACCGCAGTTAAGAGGTAAGCTTTTCAGCAGCTGGGGGGCAGTAGAGAGCAAAAAGCAACCTCCAGACAGTACAACCAAATGTGGAATCTGATTAGAATCTGATTATCAGCGGGCCCAAATCTGTAAGCAACCCATGTCCAAACTGCTGGTACCCGTGTCTCCATAATCTACAGCTTTCATTAAATGTAGCCTGTTCAGACTCTAGAAGCTGGAATAGATAAATTGGAAATATGATCCTCTCTCATTACGGTTCCCTGGAATTTAAATACGCAGTTCATATGAAGACTGGTAAGGGGTGATAAATCATGTTATAAACAAAATGTATGTAAGCCTTCACTACTTTACAAAGCGTTGAAACCATTATAAAGAAACAACCCCAAAAAACTGCAAAATCTCTTATGAATAAGGCTAAAAAAATTACAAGTCAGCAGCAGAGCGGGGCAGTATATGCCATGTAGAAGGTTCTAGGGCATAGAGTGGAAGGAAGGCTAAAGCAGAGAGGTATCCAAAGCCGTGCCAGACAGCTGGAGTGCAGGTCATCGCTTAATACACATGGACGGTGCCACTGGGAAACTCAGAAAGCAGAAGCTGTGCTCATCAACGCAGAACCAACGATGGAGGCGAAGAAACACACAAACAAAAAAGAAGAAATAATAATTTGCATGTTCTATCACGCGCAATAACCAGGTTGGAGGATTTCACAGAAGCCAAAGGTCCAAGGGGGATTCAGGCAATGGATGTTCTGGCCTAAATCATGCGACGGTCAAAATAAGGGAGGGTGAAAACATTTGAGGGTAAGGGGGTGGGAGTCAGGTCTCGTGTCCTACCACCCCTCTCAGTACAGGAGACATTTTGGAGCCGTAAGGAGACGTCGTTAAGCTCTTCTGCTGGTCTCCTTGAACTTCCTGGGTCCCAAAGACCTTCTGAGGTTCCTGCTGTAGCAGTTTTGCTTCAGGCCTCTTCCCCTCTATTACTCCGCCTGACGTGGCGCCGACTTCACGGTCCTCGGAAGGCGAGGGCGTCTCGGCCTCCTCGATGGCCCCCAGAGGGCCTCTCTCGTGGTCAGCCGGGGGCCCCAGGAGTTCAGGTTCAACTCTCACAGGGACGATTTTCACCGTTGACGACCTTTCTGCGGTCCTTTTCAGTTCCGGTGAGGCGAATTGATCCAAGGCGTCATCGTTACAGGTCGTCATGGTAACAATTTCTCCCGATTGGGTGTCATAGGACCTTCCCAGGGTCTGTATTTTTTGTTTCGTCTTTTCCACTGTGGAACTTGCCTCCCCGGAAGCATCTTCAGACGTTTCATCACCATCTCGCACTTGGTCCGACATAGCGCTAGTCACAGATATTTTATGGCCGACAACGGTTTTCTTGTCTGTTACCCTGGGAGCCACTTTCTTTACAGTAATGCACACAATAGAATCCTATATGTGAGATATAAAAACCAGATTAATTGCCTGAAACTATTGATTTTAAGCACAGAAAAGTTCGCAAGGGGCTATGCAACAAGACAGCTCAGATCTCCGTGGAAATTAAATTAGGAAAGAAGGGAGGACAAAAGAAATGGTGAAATGTTTTGGAAAGCCACGTGAAAGTCAGTTCACAAACAAACAGCCAAAGTGTGAAAAACACAGGTCGGGAGTGAGATACAACCAAGTGTTTGAAAGGGCCACCATGTCCCTTGTCACTCAAAGTTAAAACGGCTCATCAGGACCGTCTAACATACACAAGCTCTGCCGTGCAACGAAAAGGAAACTTAGGATGAAACTAAAGAAGTTTATAGTCACAAAAAAATCTGTCATCGCCGTTAGTGTCACAGATAACATACGAATGACTAAAGCTTTTGTACCACGCCAGTAACATCAAGCTTACATAAAGCAGTATATAGACTACGAATTTTCCCCATCAGCAAACCTAAGTAAACAAGATTCCCATAAATTTCCATTCAGAATAAAGCTCCTTAATCCAGTGTTTCTTAAACCGATCCTAACGGGGGCCCCAGACGGTTCACAATTTGCTCCAGGGAGGGAGCAAAAACCTGGACTGTGCAGCTGTAAATCCCCACACCACCAAACTGGCAGGAATCGTGAAAAGTCCCTCAAACCAGGACCACTATGCATGAATCATGAATGACGGAATTCTGAGGACGAAACAAGCGTAGCGAGACATACTGTAGCTGCGGACGGCTTCACTGAAATTGGATTTTGCCGAATCTCATTTGCCGAGTCATATTATTGATTTTGGTAGAAGAAACTGATCATTGAAAAAAAGGTTTTAGATTTAATACGCTTTTCTACTTTCCTTAAAGTGAGCTCACCTGCGCCTAGTGGGAGAGGAGGGGCAACTCAAAACCTTCTATTTTTTCCTTTTGCTTATTCCTTATCCGGATAACCCACTTCCTTCAGTCCTGTATTCCCTGGTCTAATTTAGAGACGCTCAAGGCAAAGATGATGGACACCCCCCACCTCCCCCCACCCCACGCCCCCACGTTGTTCGATTGACTGGCTGGTGACACCAAAGAATCTCTCCACTTTACAACCCGGCGGCAACAGCCTACACACAGGTGGTCATGAGAAAGTCAGCGTGCACAGGTCTGGGATCAGTGGCCAAAGGCTCCCTACCTGGGCAGGTTTGCCGTCAGGAACACTGGTGTTGTGCTTCAGGGTGTCTGCGTTGGCCGCTTCAGAGTCTTCTTTGGTCTGCAGATGCAGAAGAGAGACTGAGCGACCAAACAATGAACAATCGGCGCTGGCCAGAGTTCCGTTTTCTGGGACGCCGCTCGTTTAACTGAACACAAATCCCAAGCGATGCAAATTCTGGGGCGTGCACTTTTATAGGAGTACATGACTTCTTCAGCAGTCTTTGTTTATATAAACAGCCATCAAGATTTAAGAGAGACAAAGAAACAAAGAAATAATGAATGTTTTCAATGACAAGCTAAGGAATACATGTTTAAAATTTACCATACGAAGCAATAACCTGAAATCTACTATATGGTAACCCATCAGATTATGCATTATTAGACGAAGCTCTAACATACTCCGCTGCAAGGATGGACAATCTTATCCAGAAAGGGCCGCTGCGTATGTGGGTATTCGCTGCTACTCCCTAATTAGATTACTAATTCAGACCTCACACCTGGGTTTGAACAGCTGACCGAAAAGTTATCCGAAAAACCTGCACACACACCGGCCCTTTGCGGATAAGATTGGCCACCCTCGCACTACCCCATCTTTGTTTCACCATCAAATCCCATCTTGTCTGGCCGCTTCATGTTTACGAACGAGCACGTCTGTCTAATGTGACCGAGCAGAGCAAACAGGAAATGAGGAGCTTGGCTGGAAAGCCAAAAACTTTGACAGACAGTCACGCAGCTGTACGCCAAAGCATCGGACCCATCTACTGGAGCGTCAGAAACCGAAGCCCTTCATTTCAAGGGCATAAAACAACCAGAGGGTTCTAATTTCTTAGTTTCCTACCGCCGTGGAGGCTGCTTAGCGACACCCAGATCATAACGGAAACCGAGAAGAGCGGCGAGGTCGCGGTCCCGCGAGGTCAATAAGCACTGCAGCTTACATCCTCGGGCGTGAGGGGCTCGATCATGGGGGCCTCGTCCAGTCTCGGGGACCTCACGGGGGACGCGGACAGCCTCTTCTCCCATTCCGTGAGCCCGGACGTGTCCGAGCCGGTCTCCAAAAACGACCTCTTTAACTCCCTTATATCGGTCTGCCGTTTGACAAGCTCCTCTGGGGTTGCAGATTCCTGGCCAACCATCGATTAAAAATTAAGGAGGGGGGAAAAAAAAAATCCACACAAACGCATAGGGTGTCGATTTTAAAGGAGGTGGCAGAAATGATGGAGCGGAGACCGTTCGGACGTGCTGTAGAACTTTAGCTATTAATAGGTTAGACCAGTGTTTCCAATCCTGCCCTTGGGAACCCACAGACAGTCCACGTATTTTTTTGCTTCTATGAGGGAGCAAAAATGTGGACTGTCTGGCAGGGAGCTCGAGGAGAGGGGACAAACATGGATATACACAACAGGCATTTGACTGTGACAGATAAACGACAGCCAGACTGCGGGCTCCCAGAGGACCGGATTGGGAATCACTGGGTTAGACCACTAAACTGGCCTCACTAAGTACTAAAAACAAGCATGCCTTCTAGAGAGAGTCAGGAAGGCTAAACACAGGCACTTCACAACAATGAATCCTAGTGTTTACCTCCAAAACGCCCAGGTGTTAAGTCTTTAACACACTTCATGTAAAAAATGGCATTAGCTTATTAAAACACTGCAACCGAAATACATATGGGCAAAGTGACAGCGGGAGAGTACAAAAACAGTTAACCAGTTTGTTTTTTTTTTTTTTAAATCTTACAGACATCAGGTCTCCATGCAGTTAATGTTAACGTACATGGTTCAGCTTCTCAAAAGAAAGCATTCTGCATGCATCCTGCCGCATACAAACCTCTAACATGAGATTACTGTGTTTCACAAACACATTGTCCCCTTTCACTCGCCTTATGAAGCTATACTGGAGAGAGAGGAGCGGGGAGATGCTTAAGTGGACATATTCAAAGGTATGGCTCAGGTTTCAGGCATGGATCTCGAGATCGACCAGAACCTGGGTCACAATGCCACTTCCTCTTTCCAGAGAAACAATAAACAAAAAAAACATTAAATTCTCACTGGCCCTTCACATCTAGGTTCTCATCCCTAAACATCTCACAGTGACTCCACAACGGAAGGGAAGCGCCTGTAAACGACTGAGCAAAACAGGGCCCCGGATACCTGAGTCCTTATTTCTGACTCCTCCTCCTGGTCCGACTGAAAGCATCGAGTGAAAGCAAAGAAAAAAAGATAGTTAGAGGCAGAGTAAGGACTGAAATGGGGGAGAACACAGCGTGGTGAGGACAGATGCAGGACAGTGCAATGAATAAACGGGATCCGCCGAAGAAGGCTTCAGGCTGAAGGAGACATACCCTGAGCCTCAAAGACAGTACATTGACGGTCCCCCCCACACACCCACCCACCCAAGACATTTTGGTCACATGACTGGAGAGGCTCTGGAGACTTCCTGTCTGCCACGGCCTCCCATACATTATTATGAGTAATAAAATAAAGCAAAACCTGCATGATTCACTCAAATGGTAATTCGATTTTGTTTCCTTCTTTAGGCTTTTATGAATCTCATTCCTTTGCAATACAGACTTTTATGCTGATTTCGCTTCAAGGCACATTAGTTGAAGATCAACAGTCACGGGTGGGACAAAGAACAAAAAGGGTATTACTGTAATAGGGTATATAAGCAGTTCCCCCTCGTGTCATTTGTCACTAAAGCTCATATAAAAACCAGAACAGAATTACGACAAAGGTCATCAAATTCAAAGGTTATGAAAGTATGTTGGGCAGGTGGGAGGTTGGTGGTAAGCAATGGTATCTCTGGGAATTACGCTGATTACTTAAAGGAAACAGTCACCACGTGGGTAGCAGACACTGTCCCCGTCCTTTACGGACACAAGCCAAGAAAAGAGGAAACACCTAAGTGCATCACCACCGCGGCTAAAAATAAACCCTGGCCTTCTGCTAGCCTAGCGATTTAGCATCACATGCGGAACCACAGGAGCCTCCTTTCAGGGGGGGTACGGAGCCGGGAGGAGCAGCGGAGGTACACACCTCTGTGGCCGTCGTTTCTCCGTCGCACGCAAAGTCAGTCTGCTCACTGTCGGTCTGTTTTAGGTTTTTAACCAGACAAGGTTAACGGGGGAATCCGAGCGGAAGGCAGGGAAACGGAGAGAAAACCAGTGTCATCAGTGGCTCACGTGCACGGCGAACAGCAGCCCGGGCGACACAGACTCACGTGATCACGTTCACGGATGGGACTGGCGTGGAGGCAGACAGGCAACCGTGGAAGATGACACAAGCAAGCTGAAGTTTGCAGACAGACTCAGAGGAAGTTTGGATCTTCGGGGGACTCGATCATGTGTGACACAATGGACCGCAGTCTCAAATTACATAAAGCCTGGAGGCAAACCTACAAGTACCCTGCTGCTGGACTTTATCTGAAAAGCCAGGTGCCCGTGTCTCGGCTGAACTTCAACCCAGGCCCAATTTTAGGAGACACTCCTTTCGCTAATGTTTTGGCGGTAGACAGCCTCAGAACGGCTAACCTTTGTCCTTGCATTTCGTACCGGGTTATGCGTTTATAAACCGGGAAATATTGTTCTGCTAAATCAGTCACCTGACTTTCAGAGCCTCCTCTTTATCAGCCATATATATATATATATATATAATGAGAGCCCCGGTGAAGCAGTCTATCTGCATCAACTCTGCCACGAGCGGTGACGTCGATTGGCCAGGGACACATCCGCAGCGCCACAATAAGCCAATCAGCAGCTGTCTTGGCCTTCAGGAAGGTGCGGGTGTGCCATCCACTGCACAGCATTTGCAGGCGAGACATTCCGTCGAGGGGACAAGCCGGCGCCTCCAACAGGTGGCGCTCTTCTTTGAAGGGGAACTGCTTTTGTCTAGTTCCCAGCGTAGGTAAGCAGGTAAGCCAGTCGTGGCCTTAATATGGCCTGACTGGGCGAGCCCGCCGCTGGCAAGTCGCAATGCAGAGAAACTCCTACACAGGACAGACAACGTGGGGACGTCGCAATGTGAGCTTCATGCAGCTGTTGCCATGGTGCTTTCAGTCCATGGGATGACGACTGCGATGGACCTACGCGCAGGCTGATTAAGGGTTGGCACAAAGTGTATTTGCATAAATTACAGAGGAATTTAACGTCGTGCTTTTAACTGCCATATTGATAAGAACAACAGCAAGTAAAGTTCAGTACGAGTGATTAGCTTTCGGAGTATTAAATGGTTTTTGTGAGATGGAGAAAATATAACAAAAAACCTTTTCAGAGGTTTGTGGGGGCTTTTGTTAGTTGGTTACTAGCGATGCATTTTACAGCTGTGCGTGTGGAAAGATTGCAGGATATTATCCAGAAGATATTTTAAATTTGTGAGTGCAGAGTGTTTAGTGTTTATACATTTACCTCATACTTCTAATAAATAAATAACCAAAAAAAGCAAACTTTGTGTGAAACCCTCACCGAACACATAACAAGCATCTCTAGCAAAACAGGAGTAGCTGGGAGGCTTTAAGAGCTCCGGTATCGAGCAGCGGGGCAGAGATGAGGTTCTGAAAGTAAGGAGCACTGAGATAGCACTGACACGGGTCAGGACTGAGGCACTGACGAGGCCACGGAGCTGCCTTGCGTTTCGGACTGAGGGACACACCTCTTCCTCTGAACTGTAATTCAGGCCCTGGGCAAGCGAGGTGCCCAAGGAGGCGGCCTTGGGCTCCAGGAAGCAGAGGCACAGAGCCAGGGGGAAGGAGAGCGTGAGGGCGTAGGGGACGGAGAAGGAGGTAGAGAGCAAGAAGAAGAAGATGAAGAGGAAGCAGGGGATGAGAGAGGGCGAGCGGATGGGAAGGAGGTGTTGCACGCTCTCAGGGAGCAGGCGGATCTCGGACAGGTCGGGAAAGGCAAGGTAGCCGTCCTGGTCCAGGAAGGTGGACAGGTCAGGGAGGTGCAGGGAGAAGGAGAAGAGGGTGCCGCCCTTCCGGGGGTCCAGCCGCTGTTTGCGGGCGGACAGCAGTAGGGCCTGCTCCTCCAGGAGCGCCTGCCGGCGGTCTGCACACGCCTGCCGCCACCGGCAGCCCGCGCCGCTCTTGGCAGGGCTAACCGACAAGGCGCGCTGCCGGGCCCCCCCCCTACGCCTCCGCACGCGGGCGGACGACACCGGGGAGGAAGGCAGGGACAGCTCAGGGGACAGTGGGTCGGGGGAGAAGGGCTGGGGCTATGTGGGGCGGGTGGGTAGGGAGGGCGATGCGGATGCCGGGGAGCGTACACACACACGCACGCACAAGTACAGTGCAGGGTCAAAGAAAGGACAAGAAAGAAAACTAATTAGTATAGAACAGATCAGAAACCATCATCTACATCATGGGGGTCACGGCGGGGCTGCTATCAGGGAGACCCTCCTCGACTGGAGCTGATGGCATTTCAAGACTCGCATTCAGAGATGTATAGTAACGCTAATGCAGTCACAACAATGGTGGTAGCATCTCAGGCGCTGCTCGGTTAAGGGATTACCCACAATGCTACCCGCAACAGGGATTACCCACAATGCTACCCGCAACAGGGATTACCCACAATGCTACCCGGAACAGGGATTACCCACAATGCTACCCGGAACAGGGATTACCCACAATGCTACTCGGAACAGGGATTACCCACAATGCTACCCGGAACAGGGATTACCCACAATGCTACCCGCAACAACAGCTATACTTTTACCCCCTTTTTTTTGTGATTGCTTGAAGTGCAATTGCTTATTTTTTTGAATAACCGACACTTCATTTGGCAATACCTGAGCCGTGCTGGGAGCTTGGCCAACTGCGACCCCTTATCATTATGATTATTAGCGTATAGCAGGTTTATTCTTGGAGTGTTGGGAAAGTATCTCATTACACATTATATCAGTAGTGCCGCCATCCATGTGCACTGACCCGGATCAGCAATCAAAAAAGTATAAGCTGTACCTATAGGGATCCCACTACCTCCTTTAACTCCCATCTAGTGGCTGCAGGGATTTACATACATATTTAAATGTAGATGTGACACAACGACTCACTAGAACCGTCTGTCTAGATTATTTCCGCCCTGGTGTGTCGACAACTCACTCTGCATCCATAAATAGGTGAAGGTGAGAATAAGGAGGGTCTCACACTCATTATTCCCCGTGAATGTCGAGGTGAAAGATACCTCTCCTCTCCCTCAAACGCATCAATACATTCAGATCCCCGTGTTTCGGTCTCTGTGCTTCAGTAACCAGGACCGTTCCGACCTCCACCTTTTTCTGGAATGCCGTGGTTTTAATTCCAAATTTACTCTGACCTCGCTCTTCGGAAGAGAGCCTAGTTAACGGTTTTCTTATCGAGTTATTCTCTGACGTCTCCATCTTTTTTGGAGAGTATAACTGGAATGAATCTGTGACCAAATAGCACTAACAGACCTACACATTTAAACAAGCGCAAGCTGGAACGTTCCGGAAAGGCACGGTGACGGACCTTGGTGTCGTATTTGACCGGCGTGGTTGGGGCCGGCTCCGACGCCTCTGTGATACTCGTCTTCTCCTCCTCTTCCTCAGCCTTTTCTTCCTCCGCCTTCTTCTCCGGCGTTACGGTGGTGATCAGGTCACTGGTGGCGATGGCCTTGGCAGTGCTGTACTGGACAGTGCCCACCTCTAAAACCGAGACGAGAGCTATGGTGAGTATGGCGAGTATGGCGAGTATCCGGGGTCTGTCAGTCACTAAAGCTATTTTAAAAAGGAGATGCTAATTCGGAGGAAAAGGACTTCGTTAAAAATCACAGCATGCCCGTTGCGATGAACGTACGCCAACACCTACAACTCTAAAAATGCAGAAAAAAACGCTCAGGAGAAACCCGTATTATTTGTCGGGGTTAGCCTCCAGCACGCAAGGAAGCGACGCCGCTCACTCCGTGTGTGAAGTCAAATCCAGAAGATTGCCTTCCACAAAGGCCGGTATCTCATTTCGGATACTTAGAGAGCAGCATACTGTGAGGCCAAGGGGGCGCGGGTAGCTGGGGGAAGCCAACGTAGGACGTATGACTCAAAAACCCAAGGGAATTCAACAGTGAATAATGAATAAGGGAAAGCCAGAGTGAGGGAGAGCAGGCTGCCTGACAGTTACAATGGTCTCTTAATACAATCTAATATGCTGGCTAATCTCCAAAAAACATGCTGAATTGTGGACTGAGAGACACAACCTTCACCTGTAAGCCACGTGATTTTAAGCTGTACAAAAGAAAGGGCGCCTTTGCTCTGAGAACTACTGCTGTGAATATCGGGCCTCTCTTTATAGCGGGATTCATCAGTGGATGAAGGCGTCAGCATTCACACAAAAGCGCGCCCGCCGCGGGCGGCTCAGGGCTCAGCCGGTGGCAGCCAGTCAAACGGCAGCTGGCCGCCACACTGGACTGGGGGAACCATGGAAACGGGAGGATGTCTCTAATTAAGCCGCCACCGAGAGAAACTACATTTTGGAACAAAGGCGACGAAAATTCCCCATATCTCCACAGAGCAGGACAGGTAATCCCCCGCTGCCTGGAAATGGCACACAGCAAATCAAAACTTGGTTTAACACCAGCCATACATCACAGCTGTCCCTCGCATGCCTTGATAATTAAAGGCATCGCTGGTGGTCTGGGAGGAACTGATAAACTGGTGTGGAGGGTGGCCGCGGACGGGCAAGGCGCCCTGCTCCAGGTTACGGGTGCGGGATTCCGACTGACGTCACCCACCCCCGTCCAGGCTGCGGGACATGGTGTAGCGTTTGCTGGCGGAGCGTTCGAAGTACGGCGCGGGGCGCATGATCTGCGAGCTGGCCCGCCGGGTCTGGGCCTGTGTGCGGCCGCTGTAGCGGAACTTGGAGCCCAGCGTGAGGAACTTCTTAGGGGGGGCCTCCGGGGACACCAGCCTAAGGGGGGGGGGAGAGAGAAAGGGAAGGAGAGAGAAGGGGGCTGATGGACTTGGGAGGGGCTCTGGACATCACTCCAATGCCATTAGCAGTTCGATCCCCCTCATGTCACAGTCCCTAATTACAGTGGAGTCTGTCACACGCTAATTACCCATATTAGTCACTCCAATTACAGTACTACCAACAGAAGTTTTTGCTGCACATTGCAAACCAGATATAAATCCACTGATCACTGTGGTGTGATCTGCAGCTTAAAATGTACTAAACTGTCTTCAAATATCAGGTGTTCGTTTTTTTTTTTTTTTAAAAAAAAGCTCCTCATATGTTTTTGACAGCATCGCATACAAATTAAAAGTGGATTTACTCACTTAGCACTTCAAAAAATATTAAAGACAAATAAAAAATCTCTTTCCCGCTAAGTGTACTATAGATACTTGGACCCGAGCGCCGCTTATAAAAGCAGGCTTTGTTTTCAGTTAAAGAAAGCGAAGTGCGACGTCTTCGCGGACAGCCTGTTAACAGATCCAATAACATTATCAGATTTGTTTTGCTAGCCGTCGACACAAAGCAGACGCTTGGCTACAACTGAGTCACACTTTGGTCTATTTGCAGGGGGCGGCTGGCACAGTGTGGCAGCCTGGCACGCTTGGCATTGACTGCGAAGAATCGCTTGGAGAAACGTGCACAGTGAAATATACACGCTTCCCCCCCCATACCCCCCTCCCCCCCGGAGCCGTGGCCTCGTATAGCTGATAAGCAGATTCACCCTTAAACTATCCCGATAATCCAAGCTTTACGTCTTCAGCCTAAACTTTATTACCAAAGGTACCCGAAAACGCCATGTTGAATCTCCTGTAATATTCATTTTACGCTTTGTCAATTTCTGAGAGAGGCAGCTGAGAAATCAAATCGGCTTTGGCCGCCTGACCGCTCGGGATAAACAAGAGGCGAATATCCTAAGCATTTTCATGTGGACAAACTACTAAGGTATCAGAGAGTGGACATCTGAACCAATGAGATACAATGCGTTTGGCTCCTGCAAGCTGTAATCTGTTTATACGCTCAATTGTGGTGAATGGAGTAAACAGAACCTCGGCAGACAAATATTTATCCTTTCGTTTTCAATTTGAAGTGGAAAAACACCAGAGATTTCCAGCCATCTTAAAATCGGTGAGCCAGCAGCAGAGGATCTTATCTGCAGAACAAGGTAAACCCGTTCATAGAGACAGCTATTTATTTTATGGTCAATAGTGTAACAGTAAAAACAAAAAAATAAATAAAACAAAACTTCAAAAGTTTATAAATTGCTTGACCCATTTTAAACCTGACTTTTTTTGTTTTAAACAGAAAGGTCCCACCAGTGCACATTAAATACAGGTTTGGCTTTCTGGGAAAGGTTGAACCTCCTAGCATGGACAAGAACTAGGACACTGGTCTGCTTAGAGCTCACCTGAAAAATGTGTGATGCTCCACGCAGACTTTCCAGAGCCTCTTGGCCGCTCTGTGGTTAGGGAGCTTGAAGCCGATGGTGCTCTCAAATTGCTCAAACTGCAGGGGGCGACACAACACGCAAAGGGGACAACTAGGCGTTTAGGTTCACAAAAATGGTGTGAAGGCAGAAAAAAAAAATGATTGGTTGAGAGAGATGATCACGTTTTGGAGGAGGTGGGACAAAGCAACTTCAAGTGGGACCAAGACATTTGATAGGTTGGTCCCACTTCCTCTAGCTGCTTGGACCTACCTCTTCTACAATCTGATTGGTTGAGAGAGAGAGAGAACCAATCATATTTCCTTCTGCCCTCAGAACATTTTTATGCAAGTAAAACTCCCATAACCCTACAGTACTGGTAGCAGGATTCAGAGAACAGGTCCAGCTTTTGAGCACTTGCTGTGGAAAAAATAGTAGCTGATGGTGTAACATTTACCAACCACCCAGGGAGGGAAAACAACAGGAAAAACATTCTCATTTTACTGGGCTGTTGTGTTTGGCAGACAAGGGGAAAGAGCAGCCCTCTCTCAAGGCCTTCTCCGGAGAGAGAGCCATCAAGCGCTTTCTCATCTACTGGATAAGAAGCATTCAATAAAACCGCAATACAAAAACCAGCCTTAATAATACAGATATTACACTTTGATGTTAGGTTCTCAAGCCACAGGATGTGAGCTTTTGTACTGGGACTTAAACCCAAAAAAGTCTCTTGAACAGAAGCATGCTTAGCAACTAAATACACAAAAAGTGTGTATGACTTTCATGGCGAGACGACCATGAGGCGCAAGAAAGCAAGGGACATAATTGAACCGTTTCTGTCTTCATTATGGATGCAACCAAACTGACTGGTGTTTACCTCCCCTGGGCGGATCTTGATATAGAAGTTGTTCCTCTTGTAGGAGATCTTGAGAACCTTTGGCCAGGCGAACCTGTTAATGCGCAGCCGGTCACGGTAGATGAGCAGCCCGCTGGCACAGACCCCGAGCATTATCTCCACGCCCTCGGAGTCCTGTGGACAGAAGCGGCACTCATTTCTTCGCCCGTCTGTCCCCCCCCCCCCGCCCCCCTACCACACACGAACCCACAGAATTACTTTGAGCTCCCAGGTGACAAAGATCAACAGGTTCAGAATGGGAAGGAGGTTATGGCTGGGAAATGGGTTCTCGCTGGCCGTCCCCGTATTACGGCTGGCTGAGTGTCAACAGCACCCAACTCCTTCACCAAGTAAGCTGAAATCGGAGAGTACTGAGAACGCGCCAAACCCAGAAAAACAGATCAAAGCAGATACCTAATGTTAGAGGCCCTTAGGGGCTAAAAAAATCACACTGTTCAAAATCAAAACGAGGTTTCAGCAACCATTTTTCAGATGGACACCTGATATTCGTGTTTCGAACCTACAGACAAACACATTTTTTTTTTTTTGCACGCCGCAGGAAAATTGGACTAACCGTATGTTCAAATTACAAGTGTCGATGTCCGGAAAAGAAGAGAAAATAGGCTTTCAAATTATATTCATATAATGTGCATTTTTTGTAATTTCAAAGGGAGGAAATTATCATTATGCCTGGATTTTGTCCGAAATGACTGTAGACGGCATTTCAGACAGGCAGGCGCACACTTATTTGTTTATTCACGGCGTTTCCCAGCGGCCGCCGCCACCTTGGCGCGCTCTCCGTCGAGGGGAACACAGAACCGCGCAAATGTCAGACGCGGCTCCCGGCGATTTCGGCTCGTTTACTCGGCCGCTTGCCCGTTTTACAGGCTGTACTCGGTGAATGCGAGGAAGGAGAAGCTGTCGAACCCATACAGAGATGTACATCGATACCAAACGCCTGTGGAGGGACGTACAGGATGGGGTTAATTTGGGGGTCGCACCAAAGGGCCGGGGGGGCAGGACTAGCGGGGGGCGTCGGTGGGGTCTAGGAGCGAGTCCTCTGCGGGTCTGAACTGTGAATGGGTGGAGAGTCTGAGCAGGGACCCTGTCCTCATCACACTAGTCATCTGGGAATGGAAGCCCAGCCACGGCACGTCGCGCATGTGCTCCCGCTGGGATGATGAGGTCTACGCTCTATGGTCATGCACAGGGACCAGCGGACACAGAAAAACACACAGAATGCAGCCTTACCTCCCTCTTAGCTGGAGCCAAGCACTCAAAGATGCTTCCTATCAACTAGGCCATTTGGCAAGAGAAGAGAAAAGACAGACTGATCTAACCAAACGGCGGGAAATGTTGCTCCTACTTATGCATTTTTACCAAAACACTGTATGAGAACCAATGACTTGGAAATATTTCACAGCTACATTCTTCTATAGTGCAGACTTAAACCCCATATCCGTTAGTCTGTCCTAAGTTTGAGTCACGTGGGTGAGCATCTTTAAAGTGCAGACAAGCTCAGATGGCATCACATTGACAACAGCAGACAAGACAAACAGGATAGCCCCCCACGACAGAGCAGCGCTAGTCCCGGAAGATTCCCCAGGCGATGTCTGATCAAAAAAAGCTTTTAATTATCTCTAAGATGGGTTGTCATTTGGTTAAATAAGCTCTTTTAATGTCATTTAGAGGTTGAAAAAAGAAGAAAAAAATATATATATATGTATACACATATATATACATACACATACTGTGGAATATACAAGATTGATAGCAAGTACTGTGTCTAACGGCCAACATGGGCACTGCCAAGCCCACCCTCGCTGAGAAGGGGCGCTGTGGGGGGCAGCACGCAGACACCGGCGAGCCAAAAACCAGTGACACAGCACTTAGACGGGCAACAGGCCGTCTCCGGAGAAACCCCACCGTCCATTGAACGGGGTATGGTCTTCCTACCACAGACCGTGACAACAGCAGCTAGGTTCCACATCGAAGGTGCCACACGCTGTCACTTCTGCGAACGACTGCGGTGTGCGACTCCCACCGGCGCCGCCAGCTTTCCCGGTGCCCAGAGCGGCTTCCTCACCTTGGCGTGATGGAGGTCCACCCCATACATGGAGAGCTTCTTGGCGTTTTCTAGGAAGTGCATTTCCGCTTCAGCAGGTGTCATTCCTCTGGGGGAGAACGGAGAGAGAGAGAGAGAAAGAGAGAGAGAAGCCTGGTTGCTTTGCTCCCCAGCTTGCCAGCCCTGCCAGGCTGCGCTTGGCACAAACTCATACATCTACGCAGAAGACGACTTTCCCCACCTGTATGATTCCTGTGCAAATCAGGCACGTAATTCATACAATACTTCTGCGTGAACGGCTTCCGAACGGCAGACATCACCCAACCATTTTTTAGGATTTGATGGCTCTGTCCTCTTGTGGTGAGTGACAACGGGAACCATACTGGGCGATAATCCCATTGAAACTAATATCTCCAGTTTTACCTGTCTGCTGCCAGAGACTGTGACCAGGTGTGGGCTATTCCAGAAAGCCCTGGGCATGAATCCCATTTTCAACTAAACTAGGGCTAAATAAGAGTGACACTTGTGTGAAACATAAAGGCCTGCCAATCAATGACTCATGACATCTCCCACACTCAAATAGTGACCTTCCATATACCACATCTTTGTAGCCACTAGACCAGGGGTCTCCAACTCTGGTCCTGGAGAGCTACTATCCAGTAGGATTTGCATCCTACCTGGCTTCTAATGAGCCATACCTCTTCTCAGGCAAATTCCAGGAACAAGTGTGGCTCATCAGAAGCCAGGGAGGATTCAAAACCTACTGAATAATAGCTCTCCAGGATCGGAATCGGAGACCCCTGCACTAGACTGGCCTATTAGGTTAACTTGGTATGTGATTTGGGACCCTGAGGAACAAGGAAATGAAGGTGTTTCCACAGTGAATTGGTGATGCAGCAGAATTTAGCATGAGAGAGAAAGCCACACACTTGTAGTTTTTATGGAGGTCCATGACTTTTTCCTCGAGCTCCTTAGTCTGGTTGGGCGCAAAGCGGAATTCGCTGACATAGTCGACGCCCAGCTCTTCCGGGTCGTAGTCCCCCAGCTCCGACTGGACCGTATAGGAGCCCAGGACAGTGTGTGTGGCAAAGGAGCAGGGCAGGCGGCCCGACACGATGTCGTCACGTAGCTGCAGGCACAGGTAATACCTGAGGAACCGGGGAGCGTTAGTCAGTACAGTGACCCCTGGTGGCGGCGTGTAAACCTCCAGTCCCTGGGAATTTGCTATGCCAAACCTAACGAGGGTTAATAATAGGTGAACCCAAGCATGAAATTGTAAAAATGGGAAAAGTACCAAAAATCAGTACTTTGTTTAGTTAAATGTTGATAACACAAAGTGAAAAGGGGCTTTATTTTGCAAAATTTAGATGTATAATATTTCTTAATAGTAGTTGCGACTAACATGTTTAAATGCGAAAAAAAAATAAAAAATTGCACAGCTATTCTGTACATGACAAAAGGCATTTTAGTACCTGTATATAAAAATGTAGATGAACCACAGGAAATTACAGTAATCTCTGTACCCCTATTGGAGGGCCATTCACACAATTAGACCAATCAGAGGCCAAGAGACACTGCACCCACTTTCTAAATGGTTCTCTTCATATGCAATTCCCCCACAAAATAGATTCTCTATGGCACATTTGGGGGCTGGGCTCTGGCCTTCACCTTGTGATATCCTCTGATAACTGCACAGGGTCCGGAGGGTAGAACTTCACATTGAAAGAAAAACTCCAAGCGCCACCTGTAATAATTTGCGTACAATAACACAAGTAAGCTTCTTGGGGGTCAAAATGATGTACAGAAGCCATTGAAAGAGGCCAGTGACAGCGGGGGACTTACTTCTCGTCTGTTTCTTCAGTTCCTTGGCAGGGTCCAGCCAGTTCTGCAAAACGAGCACGCCAGTGATCATCATCAACGAAAATCAAACCAAACACCATCAAACATGGCAGACTTCGTAACAGAGGTGTGGGGACGGCACCTTCTGGTTTTCCATGTCCCGGAACGTGAGACCAAAGTAGTCCTTCTCCAGAAGGTTGAGGTGGTCGCACACTTTGTCAAACAGGAGTTGGCCCTTGGCCCGCTTCTGTTCAATGAAAATAAAGCGCAGATTTACTTCGGATTGCTAGGGGTCAAAATCGCAGGCCTCAGTGTGAAAGATGGAGAAAGTAGAGGGTGGTGGAACGTGGGACGGG
>JAABNY020000106.1:674520-686952 GCA_015164015.2 Brevimyrus niger | reverse complement strand
GTGCCTCGCTCATTCACCCTCCCGCTCCTGCCAAGCCCAGCTCACGGGCGCCCACGCCTCCCAACCACCCCCCCCCCCACCCCCATTGACCTGCCCACGTCTGCCCCACCTTGCACCCCCACTGCATTCCCGCACACCGTTCCAGGACTTCGCCTTTCAAATCATTGTCGTTTCGACCCGAATCTCCCACAGGCTCCCATCCAGAAGAAGAAAAAGCCGGCATCTCAGAAGAAGAGGCGTTTCAAGACGCACAACGACCACCTGGCCGACGTCCTGGAAGACTACTCCCAAGGGATGTCCGCTAGGAAGTGACACTGCAGTGTGTCTTCCCGCCAGTAGGGGGAGTAGCCAATCAGAACTATACTTTGAAACGGAATGAAAATGCACAAACTGCCCTGTCCAGTGACCTACGCTCTCTGGAATCCTGCATAAATGAATCACTAAAGGAGTATGGCTTGAAAAGGCAGTGTTTATACTCCATACTACTCATTGGATTTACTTGTCAGACCAAGGTTCACTGGACAATTTATTTAACCTCATGCTTTTTTTTTTTTTTTAATTAAATGGCGCAAAACGAAATATGACTCCAGAGATCTTGGGCCTCCACTGCCGCTATCAGCACCTACTTTCTCCCAGCTGGCGGCTTGCAGCTGTGGCCTTAGCATCAAGCTGACAGCAATGATGGCGGTAAACACTCTGAAAACTGTCTGTTCCAAAAAAATATCGGGAGAGAAAAATAACTTGTGCTATAATTGTCTAGTTTGTCTACTGTAAATTACTTTCGATACTTCCGTCATTAGCAATCACTTTTCATTCAAATGGAATAATTATGAGAGAATAGCAATTAGTAAATTATTAAGTGGAACAAATAAAACCATAGTAACAGTGACAGTAGGAATTCCTCAGTAGTGGTTGCTAGGTGACGAGTCAGTGGACCATCTCTGGGGTGCCTCAGACCTACTGGAGTGGAGTCAGGTGCTTCTCTAGTTATGCTTGTAGCTCCTTACCGCATAACACCCTGGAGTTGGTCCAAGAGCGTCACGGCCGTGAACTTCTGATCTGAGTGGTAGTAGCTTGAGTCTGAGGAGGGGCGAAAAGGGGCCATTTCCGCAGTATAGCCATAGTATGATACCCAGCCGCATTCATAGCTGCAGCGGAATCTCCCCTCTGTAAATGCGATGCTGCAGCCCCCGCGCTCCACAGCGGATTGTGTGCCTAGTGTCTGGGGCCTGCATGAGGTCCTCTGGTCCTTGGATGAGGAGGCTTTAACACCACACAGAAACTGCCCATGGTTGATCCAATCTTTTTATTTAATTTTAATAATTTTTTTTTTTTTTTTTTTACAAAAACTTTAGTTTTTTTTTTTGTTCTTAATAAAAACATTATGTGAATTAGACCACTATAATTCACGGAAATGCAGTTTCTCCTTACAGTGGCTATATACATACACATCTATATAATAAGCATGCATTGAATACACAAAGACACAAAGTCAGAGCCATACAGACTCATACAGGCCGTTCTTAAATCACTCCCATCTTATTTGTGGTCATTTTTTTTGTCAGATTAAAACTGTCGTTCGGACTACCTTACACAGAACTATCTTGCCCTCATTTATTTCCTGAAAAATACAAATTATTGCTGCAGCTGGAAAAAAAAAAAGAGCTCATGTGGCACGTTATTATTCCTTGTGGTCGTTTGAGATTCCGTGGTGCTGACGCAGTTGAACAGGTCACCCTGTCATCAGCTGTTTAAACTGACTGACCTGTAGGGCCACGTATCGTATTCGTATGCTGCACTGCTGAAATCACACTCCGCACGTCACCAACGCTGCATCCGCATGTAGGCCGGCTGTTCGACAACGCCAGGGCACAACCGGCCGTTTCCCCTCCTGACGACTGCACATAATTCGCTAACCTCGATCTATCCGTGGTCCGACGACATTTGAGCGTCATGGTAGTGAGAGAGACATGAAAAGGGTTACGCGTTTCTGCAGGTCGTGTGGGGTGGGTGGGGGATATTTCTGGAGTCATTTTTCTGTTTAGTGCTCAATTAGCATTCAAGCTTCAGGCTTAGCTCAGTCCTGTTATGGAAACTTAAAGCCTTTTTCCTTCAAGGTGCTATTTTTAGGTACTCTGAAGCGGATTCGAGAGGCCACTTGAAAAGGAAATCAGAAAACAAAGGCACTCACCATGAAAGCAACAGAAAAATATGTAGTGCAGACTTAAGTAGAGAACTTACAAAGTACTCTGGCCCATATTCTCTGTCAACGTAATACTCACCAGCACAAAGTGGATGATGAAACCTTTGGGTTGTAAATGACTTGCTCCTGCTCTTGAAAAGCAAGAGAGTCTGTGAGGGAGGGAATTTCTCTCTGATGCATAAGCCTGACACGCTTATCCTTCCTTTGTGTCTCAGCCCTCAGATGATGACTCATTAGGTGATACACCATCACGTTGAGATGATGAGCTTCTGGGCCTCACGTTCTCCTTAGATGCCGGGCATGATCAAAGTCATGATCTGCAGAATGCTTAGGATGACCGCGGCTGACTATGTTGCACTGCACGTTCGAAAAAAAGAGTAAGGCCGGTCCGATATCTTGGATGAAAGGCATAGTTCTTATTTCTGAGGGACGATCTCTTGCTTTGGTCCACAAATAGGTCCAATCTCACAAGGCTAAGAAAGCTAAAGTCCTTGAAGATATGGCTACATCAGTAAGGCAAATAGGCAAGACATCTTCACTGAGAAGTGTTCATGGCACCAAGGCTGTTAATAATGCCTTTCTTGGCTTCTTTGTTCACAGTAATCATACACATTTCTGCGATAGCCCAAGTACTTAAAAAAAAACGGGGCTGTTAAATCCACAGTTTTCAAAGTACTCAAATTACACCAAATCCCATTCCACGGTACAATGCCTTTTTCCCCCGATGGACATAGCAACCAGACTCTACGGTTTATGTACACCTCATTCACTGCAGTACCATGTCAGAGAAGAGTGATTTTAATAATGAACCTCGAAAATATTAAGCACCACACAACAGAATAAAACATTCAGAACAATTACTTAATATAAAAATACTTGTGATTCTTCTTAGCGCATCTAAAACTGTACAACATTGCTTTGGCAAAGTCGTACTCCAATATGTCATGTAATAAGGATGGCAATAATAATTATTATTATATTAAGAAGGATTACTAGCACAGTTCTTTGGGGAGTAACAGCTATGAGAGCACATGGGGTTGATGTGTGATGGGACAGGGGTCTTGAAGGTCTTGAGGCCCAGGGAGGGGCAGTGGCCTGCAAGAGTCATGGATAGACATGTCACCATCAATCCCCCTACCATACCCAAATCAATATACTGGGAGGGAGCTGGCGGGCTTGAACGGTCATATATTCACAGGGAGCATGAACTAATATCTCCTATAAAACATAATGAATAGGAGTGTAAGCACTGATAAACTAATCTCTTGTATGGTCAAAACCAGTGCTTGAAGTGGGCTGGTACTCACCAGTACACGGTACCAGCACCTATTTCTTTTTCTCTTCAAAGTTTCTCTTAGAATCTGCTTGTACTGAGTAAGAAGGGGAGCGCCGGCACCTGGTGCCGAGCAACAAGTAGATTTTCATAGATTTTCAAGATTTTGATTTCCATACCAACAAGTAGAGTAGGAAGATTTCAGAGAATATGTCTAATTTATCTGACACATTTAATCTAAGTAACTTACAGTAGAGGAAAGGTTACAATCTATGGGTGTTTCTTCCTGGGATTCAAACCCACAAGCTTGACATTATTAACACAACACTACTTTGTGAGCTACAGGAGCTTTACTGATATAGGAGATTGAAACTCACCAATAAGTCCACGCTACTGTTTATTGGATCAGGCATCCACCCGGTGGGACATCAGATCAACACCATCAAGACCAACTGTGGACGCCATCACACACCAGAAACCTGAAAGAAGTCACTCCTTTAGATTTGCTCCATATCACAGCAGAACCATAACATACATGAGTGAAATGCAGTCCACAGCTCAGCAGGAACAGTGCAAACAATAAACCCTTAGGAAATCTGTGCAAAGTATTCTGTCCTTCCTGGTACCCCAAGGGCAGAAGAGAGTGTAGCACTCGTCCGTGAATACTGGGGGCAGAATCAGAGGAAACTGAAGGATTTTGGTTACATGAATTTGGTGATAAAAATCATCTAAAAGAATGGTAGACAGCATAACAAAACTTTTTGTTTTTATTCATGGCAACATGTTTATTAGTCCATAATGCCCTGGCAACCATTTATGGTTCATCACATCCCAACAGACTAGAAAACCTCAACCTGGTGCAGGTCCTTGGGCTGGATAAACTGCGGTGTGAACATCTGCTTTAGCATCCCAAACACGCCTCACGGAAGCCAGCTTTTGCTACTTGCAAGTGTTCAGAAAGGAAAGGAAAGATGATGAGTGCAAATAGAGTAATAGGTCTTTTGAGAAATGACCGAAATGTCCCATCATTCTCTGAGGGGCAAACATATTCACAAGGAGCGATAAGGAGATCACATCTTAAGCTGTCTCCGGTTTCCATCCCCCTTTCTTCTACCCCACCGAGGATGGACAGCATATGATCTAGCAGGCCACGGAGCTCACACCAATCAACACCCCTTCCTTCCCAGGCATCCTCGCTTTTTTTCCCATCACCCCCTGGGAATCTAAGCCTGTTCTTTCTTGCAGACGCTTCACCAGCCCAGAGGGGCCTTGAGATCTGGCAGTGACAATGTCATTGTGAACTACTTTATTCAATAACTGGCCTAACATTGATCCTGGCAGTACGTAATATGGGTTCGGTTACAGGGAAGTGAAGAGGACTTCAATGACACTACATTCGGCCACCATGTGTTAAATTATTACCTTGACATTTTAAGCTACTATAAATATGTAGTTTACCAGGCATTTTCCTTGAAGGTTCATGGTCTGGGCCAGTTCAGCATATGGACATATGTGCACATGCCCAGGGGCTCCACGCCCTCGGGGGGGGCGGGGGACCCAGCACTGCAATCCCCCCCCCATCATTGAAAAGCATGTTAACGCTGTGTTTGACGCATTTCCTAATTTCCTAGTTTTGTAAGCCACCGATAAGCTCAGTTTTATTCTGTTTTCTTAGCCATCTTGAATCAAGATGGAGGGATGTCAACAACGTAGTGGGTATACAGAAAGAAAACTTATGATAGAAAAGTAATGAAGAAATATCGTTTACCATACGAAATCTTCCATCAATTATTTAGCTACAGCAGAGTCCTCAGGTTTACTTAGTTGGAACTAGATGCTGTTTCTTTTACTCAGTTATTTTATCGAATGATATTTATTGGTGAGCCTTGTTTTTCGTGGTGTGGATGGAGGGTTACTGCGACTTACCCAGATATCAGCAGAACTGCCTGGACTTCCATCCCTGAGGGACCCCATCCGCAGGAGGGAGCCAGGGAATCTGCAGGCAGACGTCGTGTATTAAAGGTCATCGGGCGGCCGCTGCATTGCGGAGGGGAGCGAGGCCGGGGCTGACGCGCTCACCTGGGCGTGCAGGCCGGAGGGGTACGTGAGAGCGGCGGGGAGGCCGGGGGAGAGCTCCGCGGGGTACAGCGGGTAGGGCGCCCACACGTCTACGCCGCCAGGGTAGAGAGCGGGCACCGTCAGCTCATCTTGAAAACAAGAAGGAACATGCCCAGGGAGTGTGTGTGTGTGTGTATTGGGGGGGGGGGGAGTGCTGATGTCAGAGATTACAAAGAAAATGCGTGACATGTGACTGGAAAATCCTTGATACAGCAGGAACTGATTGAAGTTCACCCTCCTCGTCTATCAGAGGATGTTGCCACAATGCTAATTCCCTCAGGAACAAAACTTGTCAGCAATTTTCTCAGGTCCTCACTTCTGATTTCCTGCCAGACATCCAGACCACATTTCAATCTTACATTGATTCCAAGCTGCTTAACTTCAGATTACCCATTGCCGGTTTTTCTGAAACACTTAAACCGCACTTTCCAAGCCGTCGGTTTCCCTCATTCACACATCCCTGATCTGGGATCTGCCCCGGACAGAATTCAATGACCAAATAAACAGCTTTGCAAAAAGGGAACTGCTTTTGCAAAGACTGTCAAAACAGCCTGTTTAATCCCCTTGTCATGTTCAACAAGCAGAGTTTGGTTTTTTTTTTTTTTTTTTTTTTGCAGACGCCAGTTATTTCAATCATGAATCATGGTCTTAAAATGTATTCCGCCTGTGAGCCTTTCAAATAATGGATCCCATCTTTGGTTACTAGAATAAAAAGAGATGTAATTGATTTTTCTGGATCAATTGTGATTCTATTATCCAGTGATTGTTTTCTGCACAAAGGGCATGTTCAACAATTAAGCTGTGGTGGTGGTGGGGGGGGGGGTGCTTACAAAAAAGACCCAAACACACTTCAGCTCCACAATGACGATCGGTGTCAGAGGCAGCTGTGAACCACCTCACAGCGACTGCAGCTCCAACACTGCTGCCGGTGCTTAATTCGGACACAGGGATTAAGCGTCAGGCAAATCAGGCCAGGAAACGCCAGGATCTGTTCAACTTAAAATCCGTCCCATTCAATTACCTCCCAGAGCTCCTTCAGAAAAGCGGATTTCAGCCACACTTAAGGTCACCTTTGCCTAATTATCAAAATTAGTGGAAGATTGTGTTACACTGCAGAACAATATTATGCTTCCAGTAAAATGACTAGAAACTCACTTGACCTCAGGACTGAAAACGAGCCAATTAAAAGTGGTTTCTAACTTGCCACAGAAAAGGATGGATAATTTTATCCTATCACAACAGAGTAAGAGACTGAGATCATTTGCTTGGAAAAAAATGTACTCACCGAGGCAATCCCAGAGCGAATCCAGCGAATGTCACCGGGTCCAAATCATCCGGTATCGATTTGAGTTCATGGGAGGAAAATGGAGACAAATGAACACAAATTGCAAGCTACACCAAAGCACAGAAAGTTCCATGTGCATTCAGTATTCCACATCAGTAATTCCATTTATTTGTTTACTTAAGCATGTTTAATCATATCTGAATATGCATAGACTGAAACCTTGGGTAGTATCTCCTTTAGGTTCCCAATGGCCTGTTCAGAATCCATCATTTTCCCCGTGTCCTGCTTCCGGCACTTACTTAAAGCGCCTCAGCTGTAGGACAGGGGCGGCCATATAGCGTTTATTCGCATGACTACAGGCGCTTAGCCAAATATCCCTCCGGCATCGATCAAGCTCCTGTAACTGCCTAAAGACGTCAGATGCCTTTCCAGAAATTTACAGCACAGGGAAAATTGTACAACATATTCACATCCAAATATGGAGCTGAACTGGCCAGTAGGTACGCCGAGCCAGTTCCCTATATATATATATAAAAAATCTATCGTTGTGTCGGTCTAAGCGCTGTTACTTCGTTTTCCTGATACACGTCATAATAACATGCAATGCTATTCTGAGTACCTTTCAATGCGACCAAAATAATCATAAACGATCCCTATACATTTAAGGCCAGGCAATGAGAAGGTTAATAATATGGCGCCCCGTAACGATGACCTCTTTGCGACAAGGTAATCTATGGGTCCCCCAACCCAGTACTGGTTCAAGCCGATGTGGCGGCCTAGGCGAGCATCACCGCCGGCGCCCCCCACTTGAGGCAATGTGAATGTGGCAAGCAAGACGGCGCCCCCACAGATGTTGGTGCCCTAGGGGGTCGCCTATAGGATTGACAGGCCCTGCCCTAACCCCACCCGGCCGCAGCAATGGGTGGCTCGCTCCTTCGGCCCAGCAATCACCCTGCTTACCGCAGGGAAATTCCGTCATTTCGACAATACGGCACCCAAAAAGTTGGGGAATTTTACCATAAAAATAGCCACACGACTTCGTGTCAAGGTTAAAGAGTCTAAACCGTAATTTAAACAAAACGGAAAACTGTCTTCCAGTTTGACTGGACCAATGTAAGCAAAGGCGTGGCATGTAGTAATACTCAGTTTATTGAGTACAGTTTTAAAAAGCACACGTGTATAGCAAGGTTATGTCTGCGTTATACTGGTGAAAATGGCATGTAGCGAACTGCAGCAAAAACCGCCCCCCCGGACCTCGCTACTTCAGTGACAGCTGCGCATTGAAATTCCAATGCAGTAACCCGAGATAAATTGTTAACATACTTTACTAAAAATCAGTAAAAACCTCAGTCTTGCCGCTGTATCCCGAAGTTGCGGAAGATTTTCATTAGAAGTGTTTAGCTATATACACGAGATCGGGCTAAGAACCGATTCCGGTCAGTCTTAAAACGACGACGATATCGCTGAAGCAGCAGATGAGCAAAGGGTGCTTGTAAAACAAGCCGCGTCCGAAAACCTTCCCGGTGGGAGACAAACCAAAGCGAGGCACGGCGGAAAGCACACTGCTAATCACTCCTTTCCCCAGATCGGCACGCCGCTTACAGGACGCCCAGCTGTCACTGTCTTTACACGCCGAAATCCTTCGCCCAGAAACGTGCCATTGAACTACCTGGCTCGAGTCCTCGGCTGGAAGCTTGTAAATAATGTCGTTCCTCACCGTTGAAAAAAAATCAACGAAGCAAAAACTACTAAATCACAAAAGTCCAGTGGCCGGTGCCGACTGATTTCCGAGAGCGCAGCGCACAAGAACGGGGTAGAAGAAGTTTACACCTGCGAAACATTCCGCTTTCATTCTGTACAGCCACCCTGTGGACAACCGAGCATTGTGTGTCAGCGCTCCGCCTCCTACGCCTCCAATTGGCCGTTCCTAATACCGACATGAACATTAAGCCACGCCCATAGCGGATAGGGCAGCTTCTTTATCACCCCTTTCTCCGTATTGGTTGCCTACGCCGCCATTTGACGTCCACCGCGCGGTGTGCGTGCGCGTTCGTGGTTGGAAGAATGACACTGCTCGTGGCATTAAAAATGTAAAGGAATGAAGGTGATTCTTTCGTATTTGTTTCCCATCTTAACTGGTGCAGTCATAATGCAAGTTTTGAATTAAAAGCCGGACAAGTATCAGATACAAATCTCATACGTGTAACCATGTTTATCACATTCGCTTTGCTGAAATAACTAGTTACAATAAACAATTCTGCAAAGGTATTTATTATTCTTTAGGATATGTTGTGTTTTTGTGTTTCAGTGCAGTTCAAAACATTTAACTTAATTTATGTTTTTGAAAAGTAATTTAATTTTAATTTAGATTAGAGTCACGATAACAAGTCTGCGATTAAAGAGTACAATTTAAACTCGGTCAGCCAGCTGGTCCAAGATCCTTGCGTACACAGGAAATTTTTTATGAATTTATGAATGAAGTAGGATATTAGAAGAACTTGGAAGCTGAGTAGAGGTATCAGAGCAGAATAGAAATATATAAATATTATAAATGTCAGTAGCTACTGCAGTGAATAAATTTGGGGAAATTAATCTTTCTGTTTGAAATATCAGTAGAAAGGGCCAATAACACGGATTTGTTATTTTATTAATATAATTTTGCAAATGAAAGTTCATGGCAGAATCGGGGCAGAGCGATTATTTAACATCATTTGCAAAGGAGCGGGTCGAGTTTTTACCCGTGTTAGAACATAAATAGTATATACCAATGACTTAAGATTTAGTTGGCACAAACATTATTTAAAGTTAAGGGGGTAAGCTTAAGTTTTCCATTTGAAATCCAATTCAAGGACAAAAGTCAGTACGCGTCGGCATTTAGCTGCATGCCCGGCGACCACGTGAGAGAAATGCACATAAGCAAAGCACACGCTGACTTTTTAGGCGATAATGCGGCCGACTAAATCACTGCGGTCTGGGGACGAGAACAGGCGACTCAATAATTGCCATGGTGACCATTTCAGAAATGTAACCACAATCGTAAATAAAGCGATATGGCGCCAGGACCGCTGGATGGTGTCCTTAAAATAATGAATGCCCGTTCTTTCCGAGCACTGACCATCTAGCATACCTTTCATTTTCCAGGTGGGCTGATCGGTTTGTGGGCATGCAAAACTTATCCTCCCCTGCTCGGCAAAATTCATCGCGGGAGGATCTCCTCTCCCATGCTCGGCAAAACTTATCGTGTGTAACCACCAAGATCTGGGTCAGTTTTTAACCCTAGTCCAGCCCTGACTGGTTTGGGGAAAAGCGATAAAATGTAAATTATATAATTTCATCAACATAACACAGCAAACACGATTAAACACAACGTAACCTCAGTCCACAAGAAACCCATTCTAAATCACCAACGCTGTGTATTAACCGCCCTAGTCCCAAGGATACGATTAAACTGTAGCACAAAATGTGCAGATCCTGACACCATGCGGCGAAATGTCGGCACTACAACAGCACTGCAGGAAGTTGTGTGTTGGTAGCGAGGAGGTTATAGAGTTCAAGAATCACGTTGCCGAGTCAATGGTGCGCGTAAGTATGCCATATAAGGCAAGGTCTTCATACGATAAGGATGAACACAGAAACTAAGAGAGAGAAATGTAATACTCTGTGGAAATATTTTCTTACTGAAATCTATAACATTTGTGAATACTATCAGGTTTGAAGTCAAGATAAATTTATGCTATTTCGGTAAAATGTCCAGCTAATATGATTTGTAGGCCTATATGATTTGTATAGAAACATAGAACTTATAGATACTAGAATACAAAATATATGCACTTCAACGCTATACATTTTAGGTATTAACTTACGGAGGATGATTAGAGCCACCGTGAAAATATTATTTGAATTCTGACTTTATTCTCAGAATTCTGACTTTTTTTCTAAACTCAGAATTCTGAGAGAGAAAAAAAATCAGAATTCTAACATTAAAGTCAGAATTCAAATAATATTTTCATAGTGGCCCTAATCCTCTTCCGTAGATAACTTCAAGGCTGGTTTTCTACCAGAAAATTTATCGTATTAGGAAGCTGCTTTTAGATGACAAGAGAAAGGGCTTAGGATGAATACTTAATTTTAATGAATGAAAAATCATTTATGAAATTCTTTTCAATGTTGAATGTTTCACATAAAACTGATTAAGTAGTTGTGATCGCATCTCCTAATTAGGAAGGAAGGTGCTCACTTTTTCTCTGTGTCATGAAATGGCAGACAGGCCATTTTTACCTATGAATCTTTGATGCCAAGGCAGCTGGACTTACTGACGGCATGATCAGATAAATATTCCCTGCTAGAATTGGGTGATGTGTGCTCTGCATTTAACCCATATGTGACATCATGACATAGCAGTGGGCAGCTAATTCAGCACCCTGGGGCAGTTCCTTGCTCAGGGTACCTCAATAGTGCCTTGCTGGTTAGGGATTTGAACCAGCAGTCATTCGATTACAAGGGCGCTTCCCTAACCATTAAACCACCACTGCCTTAGCTTGAGAAGCCTGCATGAAAAAAATAAGTTAACTGCGTAAACAGAAACTGCAGAGGAGCACAGATACCTACCTCATCCGCAGAGGAGCACAGAGACCTACCTCATCCGCAGAGGAGCACAGAGACCTACCTCATCCGCAGAGGAGCACAGGGACCTACCTCATCCGCAAGCCCTTCACCTCCAGGCAGGGCTGGTAAATTCTATTGGCCTACGGTGCCAGCTTCTGAGGGGCCAATTGCACTGTGGATTAGAAGGGCGGGGCGGGGGGGCCCAGTGGCTTCCTAGGGCCACATGGGCTAGGACTCATACTGCTTTGGGGATTCAAATGCCAGTCAACATGGGATGAGCAGAACACAACTTGATGGATGTCGTCGGAGGTGTGAGGCCAGGCTGGTCACTGCTACAGCATGACTGGTAACAATACAGGTGTCTCTCCTGAAGTGGGAATGCCAAGTGATGCCACCTGGAGTTGCCCTCAGGGTTGTCTCTGTACCCACTGCCTGATGCAATGACAAGTCTCTCCAGCAGATGTCACTCATAGTAAAAAAAGACAAGGTTCATGTTGCCATTAGCGGCCATTTAACTGATAGCTTTCTGTCATATACAAACCACTTTTTGTGTCACTTAAATGCAGGACAAGAAAACCTTTCTGCGTTGCCACCAGCAGGCAGGTGGCTTGTGTGCATTTGGAAAAATCAGAGGTTTCGTTTCATTCACAAGGAACAACTGAACATTGATGGTGTTTGTTTGACTATATGTGTGGGTGCTGAATGAGGAGCATCAAGGCCCCATTTGTGGGATGTTTGGAGAGAAGGCACATTGGCACATTAGCACTGCTATTGTGTAAAATAGTCAATGATTTTCGCAAGGTACTGTCTTGAAGCATATATATAATGAAGTTTCCCCCCCCCCCCCCCCCCCCCCGCCCCCCCACCAACATCCCCCCCTCCGCCCCCTGCGTCCCCGAGTTTTGCGTGCCCCCCTTTCGGCTGTGGTCCGCCTTCCAGTTTTTGCTT
>JAABNY020000106.1:636506-664312 GCA_015164015.2 Brevimyrus niger | reverse complement strand
GCTTCGTGCCCTGGATGTGCATCCCACAAATCTCCATCAACTGCAAGATGCTATCCTATCAATATGGGCCAACATTTATAAAGAATTCTTTCAGTATCTTGTTGAATCAATGCCACATAGGATTAAGGCAGTTCTGAAGGTGAAAGGGGGGTCAAACACCCTATTAGTATGGTTTTCCTAATAATCCTTTAGGTGAGTGTATATTGGACAAATAAAACTCGATCGGAAGGTTGCCGGTTCAGATCCCAGAGTAATTTCATCGCTGGGGCTCTTGAGCAAAGACCCCTAAATCCCAATCTGCATCAGGGACTGGCTGACCCTGTTTTCAACTCTACATCTCTTTGGATGAAAACATCCGCTAAATAAATTGGAAGTTCTAAGATCAAAAGCATCAGTTGCCCCAGATCCCCTAAGTTTCCCTAAGAAAGAACTAACAGAGTGAGCGGAAAAGCACGGGTAAAAACCAGCGTCCATGGTGTGGAGCGTTACAGACTGGCACAGGATAAAAATCATACGAGGGCAGCGGCTGCTAATTCAGACCTGAAGATGAAAAGGCAATTATCTCCAAGACGGAGGAGCAACACCGTGCCGAGCTTCTGCTTATATAAAATTCATCACACGTCGCCCGGATCCTGCCAGACCAAGGGTAATATGGGGAAAGGGGGCGCGCAAAGGAAACGCTGACTGCAGCCGCAGACAGGCTCGAGTGCAGGTGGGGGGGGAAGGGAGGGCACTGACCGCTTCTGAAGCCCCTTACAAATGCGGGCGTATGAGAAGGACCTGGGGGGAGCAGGAGGTGTCCGCAGAGGGGCCCGTCTGAAAAGGCGATTAATTATTCAGCTTAACAAACAAAATAATGAGTGTTCGTAATGAAGAAAAAAGAAAAAGGAAGGGGCACCTCAGCAGAAAGGTCAGCTTGTGACATTCAGACGCCCGGCTGTTCTGATTGGTCAGGGGGCAGTGTGTGACACAGGGACAGAGGGATGGAGGTATAGCAGAGGGGGACCAATCCCCAGGCACGCTCAGCATCGCAGCTCCACCCCTGTGTGGTAAACTAACCAGTGCAGAACCCCAAACGCAGTCAGAAATTATTTTTAAGAGAGATACTTCAATGTCAGATCAGTTGATGTTTGCGGTAAAGACCTTAGGGAGCCAAGCCGTCAGACTAAGCAGACGTTTTATTTGTGAAATGTTCCAATCAACAACTCAGCAAAAAATTCAGCAAAGAATGATTGTGAGGATCAATAAAAACAAGTGAGAACAATACAGCACCACCAAAAAAAGCTCAGGGGTAAATTTCAGAGGGGCCTCCCTCCCCATATCCAGGGGTATCTGCAGTGCCTGATTAGGGACCTGATTTACACCTATTCAAGTCTTTAGAGGGCTTGGTGGCTACAATCTTGAGCGAGGCATTTAGCCTAAATTGCACCAGCAGAAACACCCAACTGTATAACAAAACTGGAAGGAGAATGTGCTAAGATAAGCAGTACATATAATGGTGCCCCTGCAGTCTGCCAGGGAGTGAGCCCAGGCCTCAAGCTCCTGTTCCTGCGATGTCAGCTACACCCCTAAGCCCCGCCTCTCACCTAACAGCCAATCAGCAGTAGAAGCAGGCCTCATTCCTGCTTCCTGTTCCTTTTCCCCTCTTTCAAATGCACTGGAAGCCAGAGATCAGAGGGGAAGTAGTCGTGGCAGAATTAGCTTGTCGATGCATTATAAAGATAATGGGCCGAGCACTCTCAGAAGTGCTTGGCATCCCTTAAGGATTTCAGAGAGCCTGTGATATTAGCCTCTGAATAAGGTTACACTGACATAGAAAATGTCATCGTGCGAGAAAAGAACTGCTGGAGAACGGATTCAACTTCCTATTAAAGATGGATTTTTCCTCTTTAATTCAAAGGGTCCAGGTAGTACGATTGCACTCTGCAAGCTTACACTAATCACACCATGTACATTTCTGACCTTGCTTTCTATCTAATTGATTGAAAAAGAATCTACAGGACGTCTACAAGGGGAAACGGTAAAAACTGGAATGACAGTGGCATCCCTGCAATGATGTAATCCATTCTGGACAGGCAGAAACGGCAAAAGGCATCCGCCTGGCTCTGGTGAACTGTAATCCAAATACACGACCATGCTTAGGTCTCTGGGAGGTACAGGAGAAGCCATGAGTCATCATTCACTTTGAGCTCTTGGTTTATCCCCTCAATCATAAATGGGAATAACAATATTCTGATATTCTTAGGTTAACAAAATAATGGATTATTCCTTGCTTTTAGCTTGTGGGAGTTTTACTTGTACAAAAACGTTCATGAGAGCAGAAGGAAACCTGAATGGGTCAGAGATAACCAATCAGGTTGTAGAGTAGGTGGATACAAGCAACTAGAGGAGGCAGGACTAACCAATCAAGTGTCTTGGTCTGACCTCCTCCAGTTGCTTGTACCCACCTCCTCTACAACCAAATCTCATCGGTTGTGTCTCTGAATCAATCATTTTTTCCTCTCCTACATTTTTGTGCAAGTAAATCCCATGAGCTTGGTTTTACATGAGGGGGTGTGGCGGTAACTCTCTCACAAGGTGGGTCCTGGAAATCATCACGGGCTTTTCAGCTCCCTGCGGCGCTAGTTTATGCTAATGAGCGATGACAGCCTTCGCGGGGGGAAAATCCGGGGAGCGGTGACTCCCACAGAAATCCTGTGAACCTGACCTTCTCCTCTCCACGTGCCTGTACGTTTGCCCCTTGATCTCGCACGCTTTCTGCCACAAACCACAGCTGACACGACAGGCCTTCCCAGAGCTGTCGGAACTGCTAAATCACTCCCCTCACCTCCAAACAAACATCTTTTTTCAGAGTTGGCCCAATCCAAAAAATTTGAATGTTTGTTCTCCGGCTGTAACTGCTAACCCATCTTCCGACTGCATATCCAGGGGAGCGCCGTGGGGGAGCCTGCAGCCACTCCCAGGCAGCACGTGACAGGGGTGCAGCATGGATATGCTGCCAGTAAAATACTAGGCAAGCGCAGGCATGAACATTATGGCAATTTAGAGACGCCAGTTCAGCGACATGTATCTGGGCGGCAAGAGTGAAATAGAGGAAAGTGTGCAAACCGTACACACGTACACAGGTACACAGGTACACAGGTACACAGGTACACAGGTACACAGATACACAGATACACAGGTACACAGGTACACAGATACACAGGTACACAGGTACACAGGTACACAGATACACAGGTTAGGCACCTATGTCTTTGTGGGAACTATGGGCACAAACTAAATCCATCTGTAAAAACTACCATAAGCAACCAAACAAAATACAAGACTTTCGGCATTTTTAAGATTTTTTATAACATCCCTTCCTTTTCCGGGGACTGAAAAAATATCCCTAACAGGTCTAGAATGTATTCACAAAACTAAAAATGCCAAAAAGTCGTGATTTTGCCATATTGGAAAAAATGCAGGATAATGAAATAATCAGCTGCACAGACTGATCAGAGATCAGAGATGGAACGATCGGACACCCACAGCATGATTCCTCTGGCTGCAGCCTGAGCCAGACGTGTTCCACTAAGAGATTAGTGGTTGTGTTTGTACTTTTCACTGGTACCATAGGTCTCACCAAACAGATTAGCATACTGTAGCATAATAAAGCATACTGTAGCATAATAAAGCATACTGTAGCATAACGTAGCATACTGTAGCATAATGCAGCATAGCATACCATAATGCAACATAGTGTAGCACATTGTAGTGTAATATAGCATAACGTTGCATACTCTACTGACAGGTTGACAATCCCTGTCTCTTAGGTTTCGCTATTCAGACACGTCGACAGATACATTGCCGTTGGTTTTCAACCGCTCCTCATTGTGTCCGTTTGCGGCTTTATTGATAAATTATTTCAAGATAAATTCTTTTTTTCCCCCTGCTGTACTGAAATCGCACCAAACCGTTAACCCAAAACCGGTGTTTGTACTGAACTGAAATGTCATGCATCGTTACGGCCCCACAAAACCGGCGCGAGTTTCACAAGAACGCTGCAGCACAAAGATCACCAGGTAGTGCTTCCTCGATGAATATTAATGAGCCTCCCGTTGCAATCCTTCATTTTGGGGGATTCGCATGCGGTGCCGCATCTCCGTGTGTCTACATGGAGCACGTGAACGCGACGGCATACAAACAAACCCCAAGTACAAGAACACCCTTAAAATATATTCTGATGTTAAATATCGACGTATTGAACCTTAAGAATCGATTCATCTCGATGCATCTTTACACCCCTGGTGCTCGATTGCGTGAGAAATCAGTTACAGTCGTGTAAACGTGGCATGCAATGATCACCATCGGCGACGTTTCACTTCTGATACCCTACATACTTAAAGCTGAATTAGATACAATTGAAACAGCTATTTAACGGGGATTTGTAGACACCAGTGAAATATCGCCATCCATCAAGACTACACAGTATCTTTTTAATGATGGATGTGTTTATCACAGATGTACTCCAGCCTCCACTGCTAAAGATAGTATCACAGTGTTGTTATAGCAACAAGTCAATGAGCTGTAAAAAGCATTATATTCTAATATCAATGATTATAGTAGATTTTACTCAGAACCTTTAACAGCTCACAGCTTGAAGTAACACAAAAATATGTTTTTCCATACACTTTTAATCGTTATGTTCTTTGGTTGACCCAGAAATCCCATTTCCAGGACTTAGCAGACAGGTTTAACAAGGAGTCTTTTGAGCATTCATAATTTGTTTTTTATATTTAAACGTACCATTCACATGTGTAAGTTATAGTTTCAAGTTTAAAAAGCATTAGCCATTGAATCAGCAGGGCACAGGCCTGATTCGAGCTGTATGCACTGGAATGTGAAGGCTCAGACAAAAGGTCCTGAATTTGACAGGGAATGAAAAAATATATGGATCTGCTGCAGGAATAAATGGAGCTTTTCGTTTAAGGACCTCTCTACCCTACAGGGCAAGCGTCCTTTTAATAGCTCTGTGCAAAAGGGCTTTCTGTGAGCAATGCTAGCATTTTTCAGATAACTTTATCCCTGGAATATAAAACGAACCAAAATAAACCAGACAGACAGCCGTACCATGATTACGTGACTTAAAGGACAGTAACTTAACTTTGTTTTCGTCTTTCATCAAAGGATGAGGTTCGTGAGCAGTTTTCTCTGGCCTTCCTGCAGCCAGGCAGATATTACAGCAGATTAAGGCGACACAATGGGGCATCATTAAGACAAAAGTGGGGCAATCCTTCATTGTCAAAGATTCCTGGAGCACTAAAAGCGTTTTATTGGTAGTTAAAATGCGAAATAACAGCCTTAATGTTCCCCTTCACAGCGGCGTGTTTTGGCAAAGCTAATGTAAAGAATGTTCCTGTTATTTCAATTCCCTTAATAACAATAATGATGTTCTAAAGGTAGTCATCTTCTTTTGACATGAAGTGTTTAATTTTCCAATGAGCCCTAACTAGAGAATAGGTAAAGCAGCAGTGTTTCATGGTATACGTCTCTGTCACCTCGAATGTATACCCAGGGCTGAACCTTCAGGATGCCGATCACTCCCTTCTTGCGACTTGTTACAGTCATTTAAGGCACTGCGCTTGCTTTACAGGTAAGTGATTAGGGTTCATCACAGTGTAGGGTGTTCACGCAGAGTAATCAACATCATGCACAGACTTTGAAGGGCAGGTTCTTGAACGGAGGGGGCTGCGGTTTAGGAAAAAAAATTGCTGTCTGGAGTGGGGTCGGGGGGGGGGGTTTGGGGGTTTCCAAGGCAAATTTTGTGTGATTGTCGGTTATGGAGATGGGGCATTTAGAACCTCGATATGGAGATGGGGCACTTAGAACCTCAATATGGAGATGGGGCACTTAGAACCTCAATATGGAGATGGGACACTTAGAACATCAATATGGAGACACTGTTCTTCGTTCGAGCAAAAGAAGCAGAAGCTCAGGCACCCCCAGACACCCCCCCCACCGGGCTTTAAATCAGCACTAATTCCCGCTTTTCAGTCATATCCCCACACAAGAGGCCGCCGACATGATGTTTAGGACGGAGGCGGCCGGTCTGATCAGGTGGCACCTACCACTATGCCATGTGACTGCGGGAAAACATGAGGGGAGGTGCATTCTGGGTGGTGAGGGCCGCTTCCATCAACCGTAGTTACTGTCTGACTTGTAAAAAAAAAAAAAGAAAAAGAAAAAAAAGCTCCCTCTGGCTGCTATGGCAACAGACATATTATTACACAGGGGGCCGGTTGCTAACACAGCACCCTGAAGCTAAGCCCTCGTCTCGCAATGCAAACCTATTTCTAAAGGCCACGCAGAGTCTATAAATATCACCGTGACGACGGCCGCCGAGTAACCGTAAGTCACCTGACAACCTGGCTCTGCAGGCATAAGCGGCTGACTGCGAGCGGCTGACTGCGAGCGGCTGACTGCGAGCGGCTGACTGCGAGCGGCTGACTGCGAGCGGCTGAGAGCGCGTCGCGGGGGGGCGCGAGCGGCCAGATGGCCCGGGCGTGGCCTGATGCAGGTGTGCCGCACAATCACGCCGATCCGGCTGACTGGCAGCATGCTGAGCCCCCACTTTAAACGGCCCATTTAAAAGATCCGAGTGACAGCCTCCTCTCCCCCTTCCCCACCTCCCCTCTCTCAATACTCCGTGTCACATGAAAAAAGCAGAGGTGGGAGTCGTGTGACCCCCCCCCCGACTTTACGTGGGCAAAGCGGGGAGGCAAACTGATGCATTACGACAAAAACGGACCCGCATCCTCGGCTAAGGCAAAGCGAGGCCGACGGACGCCTCCCTAATGCTCCGGTTTCTCCCTCACGCCGCGCCGCATATGACATCGCAGCCAGGAACCGGGGGGCGTCCCCGTACCATCGCTTTCATGACAACCTGACGCCGCCTCTCTGCCATCAGGCGAGGTGGGCAGGCCGGCAGACCCCTGTCTCGGGGCGACGGGAGGGGGCCTGGCAGAGGACACGGCCGTCACGAGCCACGCGAGTCGACTTGCGTTCGCCTCCGCCGCCCGCGTCACGCGGATCATCACGCGTGACATCACGGGGCGACCGAAGCGCGCGCAGGGACCACACACCGCTGACCGAGCGCTTGAGGGTCACAATCGGTGACGTGTTCCGCAAGGGGCCACCGGATAGAGCCTAAATCCTCGAGTGACCCCTCATTTTACCTGTCTCACAGTCTTCCTCCAGAGTACTTTTTTGTAACAGCAGGCCGAGTAAATCCGGGAAACAGACCCGCTGATGCATGGGGTGCCGTCTAGGTCCTGCCAGCACTTACCGTCCCGGAGGGAAGCTCGCTTCCCGGGGGAGGGGGGGGGGGCAGTGGCTGGATTAGGGAAAGTCCAAGCGCAACAGAAACAAGCATGGAGACAGCTTAAAACCTTCAAAGGGCTTTGATGTAAAACACAGCACAGCAACCCTGATAAATAGTGAATGATGAGCCACATCCTACGGCAACCTGACGCCGTCTGACGGAAAAAGCGGCCAAAAGTCGCGCTCATTCATGCCACGCAGAGTAACACGTGTGACATTAACACGGCAGATGGTCTTGGGGCCCAGGAATCAGCGATAGGAGTCCTAAGGAGAGAGAGTCAGTCCTCCCAGCCACCTCAGGCTACCTGGATTAAAATCAGGGGCTGTTATTTATGACATATTGTCTAAAAACGGACGCATTTCCCCATTAATACAACCGACAGTCGGCATGGAGATGGAGAAACGCCAATCTCGCTTCACCGCCATAATGCCGACTGCTGTATGAATCACTCCAGCTGCAATTCAATACGACTTGAACGCAGAGTGAGCCTATTATCTTCGTTAAGCATTCTCCATGGAAACAAACAGGAGATTAAACCCATCCATCTATTTTTTTGTCCCCCAGTATAAATGCGGGATTCTCGGCTGCTAGAGATGAAACACCTGACCAGGAAAAGCGGACTGGAAACAGTCAGAATGCAAATTTAACCGTGTGACGGAAACCAATGAGAGTCTTGCTCATTTGTGAAGTTATTTATGCAAGGCTGATAATTTATTCTTAAAAAAATAATAATAGTCTGGGATTCAGACTAGTAATATTAAAATCCGTCAGGCGGAACTGATTATATTTTCCCCCCCATTAACTAAAAGTGTGACTTTTCAGTGTAAATAGGAGCATAAAGGAGAAAAAAAATAGATTTATTTCTAAATGAATTTATCAACCCTTTCCTTCATTTCGCAGAACAGCAAGGAGCAATTCCTCCATAAACTGGTCTCAGCTGGTCAGTCCCATTAAACATTAATGTTCAGTGTATTTCTCTCCGGGCCTAACAAAGAGCCACCAATCACAACAAGGCTGATGGTCCAAAGGCGGCGACTGTACTGCTTTTACACAGAGAGCCAATGGGGGAGCATTTACATGTTGGGAGATTAAAACTGACCTAACTGAAGGTCATTGATGGCGCCCCCTACCTACCAGTGACTGTACTGGTTTTAACAGACAAGCTTATTCACTTACCATGCCAAAACTCATCCTCCATTATCCCCCCCCCCGTCAGAGTGACAAACCCTTTATAGAGCCCAAAGCTCACGAGGGCTAAAACGCTAAAGAAAGTCACTCCGTTCAGCGGGACCCGGTGTTACACGTGGTCCGGTGTCCCATCAGACCACAGACACTGCCCACAATCACACCCTCTGTGCAGCAAAACGAAAAAAAAAAAAAAAGATTCCCTTCCTGGATTGTTTCAGCTCCAAGCTAATTCACAGCACACACACAGCAAACACTAGATAAAAGAAACTAAATATTACTTCTTTTCAACAGATGGAGAGGAAAACACAGTGTCTAAAATAAAACATTACAAATAACTGAGAGCAAACTTCCGGGAGGTGTGGGGGCCCGGTGAACCCGTGGGGCTGCAAATTCATGCAGGAAAATATCCTTAATCTCCATATTTAAGTCTGACAATGGCGTGCCTTCGTTGCAGAGAGAGAGGCGGAGACTGCGCCGGCCGGAATGTGTGGACACAGGCTGCCGTACTCAGCCAGACGGACGTGACAGGTAGTTACCTCTGAGCAGACTCTGCACGTCTATATCTTCCTCCTCCTCTTTGATTTTCAGATACTTTGCCGGCTGAGTGAGCCTGAGCGGGGGGGTGGGGGGAGGGTGGAGAGAGGACAGAATTATTTAGCGAAGTGGGGATTGACCGTTTCGGCCCAGCGGTGTCTCACTGGGACGCAGGACACGCCCTAGATGGGATTTAATCTCCGTGGAGGGAGCATGATCGATATGACGGTTACCCACCAGGATAGCTAGCTAATGCTAAGGCTAACCTTAACCTACGAGCCACATGTCTCCCTCCCGGTCACCCAGTCCCCCCTCACATCGCATGTATGCACAACCCGGTGCAACGCTCCGAAATTGAAACGCCCGACAGCAGACTGCGCCCTTCATTAAGTGAACAATTAACGGAGACACAGAGCTGCTAAGAACACAGCGTGGCGGAGAAAACTTTGCTAGAAAGTGTGGATCCCTTCACTAGAGCTGAGGCTGATGATGGTCCTTCAGAGCATAAAATCAAACAATTTCTCAGACGTCTAGATAAAAAGTTAACGACTTGGCGCAGTTAGTTTTCTCATTAAACATGTCTATCCTTCATAATGACGTCGACGACGTCACGGTCACTAGGGGCTTATGTTGTCCTTGCATTCAAGGCTGTGTAACACGGCGAAGTTAATTTGTTTTATTTTTCGCCCAGATTCTGATTGTGAATTTGGCTTGTAAGCCGTCTGTCTGATAACATAAACAAGATGTTAATGAGAAGTTTTGGACCTTGCACACTACTCATCATACCATGATGCACTTAGTTAATAGTGTCTTTTTTCATTCAAAATGTATTGGAGTGTTATTGTTTTAATGTGCATGGAATACTGGAATTGTACAATGAATTGAAGATGAAAGCACTCTAATAAAAATGCTAACCTTGCATTTTTTTGTTCTGTTTTAGCAATTGCTGTCTGATGGCTCAACAAAAATCTGATCCTGTATGGCAGCATTTCACCAATCCGACACCAGGAAAAGCCTGGTGCAATATCTGCAGTAGACTGGTGAGCTTGGGAGCTGGTAAAGAGATAAGTTTTAGTTGTTTAGAAGTTGTATTGTGTTTTTGGTATTTAAATTTATATTTAAATTTACACAAGTCAGTATTCAATAAATGCTAAGTTGAGAAATTTTGTGTATCGTTTGATATTATTAATGTGATATTTTATCGTGCAAATAGAGGGGAAAACGTCCAATTTTTCAACTAAAAAATATCGGCAGCATATATCGGCCATCGGCTGACCCCCGACTCCTAAATATCGGCACCGGCTATCGAAAAACCCATGTCGACCTCTACCACCAATCATACGGACTCATAGGAGTAGCTGGGTTATGAATGAAGACGTTTGCTGGGGTGCAGTGCCCCCCCCCCCCCAGTCTCCGCCGTAACCACGTCAGACAGCCAGAAATTAAAGCCGGACACAAGCTGACAGCTTGATGGCAGATGGCACTGGGGGGCCAATTCAGCCTCCCATTCGCACAGGAACAGGAGCATCCGGCCGGTCGTTGACGCCATGGTGGCAGCCCGTCACTTCCACCTCAAATGTCAGTGTTGGGGGGAGGGGGGGGGGATGGACGGATGTAACCGCAGACCGGGGTTCAGCCTCCAAGCTTAGCGTGCGGAAAGCATCACCCGCACGCCGGTGCAGGGCCGAGAGCGGTCAGCTGCGAGGAGGAGGAGGAGCCTAGCGTTCTCAAAAGGATCAGCAGCCCTGCTGCGGAACATCACCAGACTAGACTGACTTACCTGAGATGAGCGTGCAGGTTCAAGAACTCAGGGCTTTTTAAAAATGGGGGAGGGGGGTGCGGGGAAATCAGGGCCTTAGGGAATCCGGTCTAATATCCATGAGCAAACCTCCAGGAAGTGTGTGCAGGTAGCCTACTGTGTGCAGGTAGCCTACTGTGTGCATTTTCATGAAACACGACTCACACGCTATGATATATGAATCCAACACATAATTTAAAAGTTCTCCTCTAAGGGAATCATGCGTGTTTCTTCCCTCTCTGCTGTCATAGTGGAAACAATTCAGACAGAAACAACAGCTGTTTACCAGGCAGGTTAAGACGGAACTTCAAGCAACCCGAAAGCAACAGCTAACTAAATAGTCTGCCCCCTGGTGGCCGTGAATGGAGGCGCCACTGACTTACTTGCCCTGAATCTTGGCCTTCTTTCCGGGTGGAGAGAGTGGTCTCTGTCCCTGAGCGGCCTCGTCCCCGTGCTCCCGCTTCACCTGTGCGTGGGCAGGGGACCGCAGGCATGACGCGTAGCGCCCCCGGAGGCGGCCTGCACCGTCGCAGCCTGACAGCATGGCTCTATATTTTTAGATGTAGGGGCAGAAATGTCAAGAAACAACAGTACAATGCATGTTGTCGGTCCAAAGCAATGACCTATTGCTGCTTTCACAATTCCCATTTTGTTATACCACAACATGCCTGCAGTTGCTAACGCTTGCAATCCCTGTAACAGTCAGTGAATTTAGAGAATACTACTCATATAAGCAGGGAGCACAATAGTTACTGATGACAGCACTTCCAGTTCCAGACCTGCATGGCAGGACCTGGGCTGCAGACAGACCGCAAAGAGGCTGCTCTCCTGCTAAACACCTACCGGAGGACAGTTACCACATGGCTCCCAAGTCTCTTTTCATTTCAGGAAGGAAACATCATTGTGACACATCTGACTGTACACGTGTTAATGTAATTATGACAGAAGCAAAAAAGCTCAGGGCCTTTCGCGTGACCATTATAAACCCTTATAATAAACTACTAGTGCCCAAAAGGGACAAAAAGCAAAAATGCAAAAACATAAAAAGGGGATGGAATTCTCTCATACTTTTTTCTAGAGGGCTGCCAGAAAGGGAGCACTGGCACTGTGGAATTATGGGTAAATTTATGTGCTTTACTTTAATCAATACAGTCTCCCTGGAACTAGAAACTGGAAGTAGAGGTTCCAGCCACCCCATCCATCCATCCATCCATCCATCGCTCAAACAGAGCTCCCCCTACAGATCAGCACCCCTGCCTACACAGAGTCCCCCCCCAGGTCAGCTGGCTCCTCCCACCTGGTCTCCATGCGGCAGTCGCGTGGTTTCTCCTCCACCTCTGTGCCACCGGGCCCCTTGGCCTTCTGGGCCGACACCGCCGTCGTGGACGTGGCCTGTTTCTCGCTGCCCAAGCGGTCCGGCAGGGTCACCTCCTTCCTCATGTTGATCTCTGAGTAGGGGCAGCCAAAGGCACTGCGAGTGGGGGGGGGATGGGGAGGAGAACATCCCGCGTTAACCTCTGCATCACGAGCTCCTCACCCCGAAGGACCAATCAGAAGCCAGTTCTGAGATGTAAGCCCCTCCTCAGAAACGACCCGGCAGGCACCCTGTCTGACCAGGCTCCTCCCACTGGGGGCCCCCTTTCACCCCACAGCCATTAACCTTCAGGAACTCAGGGGACACGGAAGCGGCCATGTTTCGCTGGCTGGGTCAAACGCCTGGGTCATGCTCATTGCTCTGTCCACACCCCCCACTATCCACGGGGCAACCAGCAGGTGGAATAGAAGAAATGACACTGTTAAATAATGAAGGCGGGGTGTCCATAGTCCAAGAAAAAGAGAGAGGCATTGATGGGGGAGATGCGAAGTAACTGGTGCCTTGTTTCCACTGACACGGAGCCAGTGCTGGTGCTCGGCTGGTTCCCACAAAACGCCTATTGAGAACCTGCAGGCATTTTCACTGGTTTCAAAGAATGCAACATAACTGTTGTGTAGGCGGTAGTGAGAGTAAAGGTCCATATGCATTCAGTTTTTTTTTTTTATATTTTTTTAAATTAATTTATTCTTTTCTGTTTTATTTTGGCTTGCTGAACCAAAAAAAAAAAAACTGTCGCACCCTGTCCCTATCGCCTTGTATCCACTTTTTCCTTAAAGGATTCTCTACCTGTGTGTGTGAGTGAGTTTATTCGCACTTGCTGTTTTACTGCTGTTCTTTTTAAAATTGTGCAACAAAAGTCTGCTAAAAACTGAACTTTACTGTCCACCTCAAGATCTCTTTGCCACTATTTTATATATTCAAAATGTGACATTTATAATTTATTGAATCCAGCAAATCGATCTGTTATTTTCCACAGAATGAAAAAAATATGACGTGACGTTATTTTGCTAAAAAAATCAGGCAGGCTGCTTCACTACCAGCAACGGCGATATAAATCAAACGCATATTGGTTATGGACTGAATTTTCCAGACATGCGGAAGCTTTGCATGCGATAACTCGTCTCACTGTCCGTGACGTCACGGTTCCAAATTCTGAGACCAGCTTTTCAATGGGGCCGTTTTTCTGACTCAGGGCCAGTTTTGTTGCGGTGGAAATGTGCAGAACTATTTTCGGATGGAGAAAAAGTCCAACACTAGGGCCGGCGGTGGCCCAAGGGGCGGGTGCTGGCTCTGGATTGGCTAAGAAAAAACCACCATAAGAGATTTATGCTGGTCATGATCTAGAACCGTGGTGAGTCCGTCCCTTTAATTCACCTAAAGGCAATAGAGGAAAGCAACATGAAAAGGGGTGATGATGAAAGGGGAGGCGACCAGGTCTAGTCTATTCCCTGTGCAGCCCACCTCAGGGGGAGGGATGGACACTTAATGCAGAAGCAAAGAGATTTATTCATGTGACCCAGGAGTGGAACTGGAACGCCCTTTGGGAAATGGGGAGCACCTGAATCCGCCATGTCAAATAGCACAGGCCTCCAAATCAGAACATTATAGAGATTTATTTGGGGGTCTTGGCATCCATGTTGCCTTATTCTTTGGCATGATACATTTCCAAGGCTTGACATTAAATAACATGAACCACTCCCCATGATCAAAATGAGGGGTGTCACGTCACACAAAGGAATTGGAGAAAAGACAGGAGGAAGGACAAAGACTGATCTGGAGAGCAATCGGCTCTGGGGATATAAAGGCAAAAAAAATAAATAATAAAGTCTGACAGGTAAAATACAACCACATACTGATTCCAGGTTGCTTGCATGCAATCATCACGCATCGCACAATAGAGCACATTCAGATTCCTGGGTGCTTGCGGACAGTCGTCACACATCGCCCAGAAGAGCACATTCAGATTCCTGGGTGCTTGCGGACAGTCGTCACGCATCGCCCAGAAGAGCACATTCAGATTCCGGGGTGCTCGCAGCCAGTCATCACACATCATACAAAAGAGCACATTCAAATTCCAGGGTGCTCACGGCCAGTCGTCACACATCACACAAAAAAGCACATCCAGATTCTGGGGTGCTTGCGGCCAGTCGTCACGCATCACTCAGAAGAGCACATTCAGATTCCGGGGTGCTGGCGATCATGCACATATCATGCATTAGGGCATTATTTTCAGGCAAATATCAAATTATCATAAATCACAAAGCTGGGCCGCATCAAAACAGGGCATCCTGCCAGGACTAGAGTTTGCCACGGCCTCCCAAAGGCCAGAGACCGGTCACCATGGCGATGACAGCCCTCCCCGGCTGCAGCTGGGAGTTGACATCACCTTCTCGGTGGCTTTGATCTGCTCGTACCTCTGCCCGGTCCAGGGCGACTTTGCAGAGTGTACAGGTACATGCGTTCATGACCTTTAAAACGGCCAAGTCCACATGCACCCACCTGCAAAAGTGCCATTTTGACCTTAGTGTCACACACAAACGGATTCTTCGTTTCACTCACAGCTGTACACCGTTTTGTCCAGAAAATACAATAAACTACTTTACAATGCATAGGCCAATCATTAACCATATGAGGCTGACCTTGCGATTCATTCTTGACTATTTTACAGAAAGATCATTCCAGCCATTGATCATCCATCCATCCACCCACTCATCCATTACCAGATTTACCAGTTCACTTCATGTCCATGAACCCTGGGAGGTAACTGGCCTTACGGAATCATTACTATAATTTATCATTAAACAATAACTCTTAAATATTAATAAAATGAGCTTTTTTCCTACACAGACGTGAACAGGTCAACACAGCACAAATTCCAACAACAGAAAAACTATAATAAAAGTACTATGAATTTCATGCAACTTTGGTTATCGTTTATATCTTTGTATCGTCAATAAATTAAGCCTTTTGCAGGGTGGGGTGTTCAAAGCTGGTGTATTGAAAAACAGACCAGCAGTCAGCATGGGACGGGGGCACTTAGGACTAAGGGATGACTTCACACAAGCCCCAGCCCACACAGCGGCTGTGAAAGACCCCCCGCCAATTACTGACATTAAGATAAGGCCACGGGATCACCATGGCCACCAGCAGAGGCGGGGGCCGACTTGACTAAGGGAGGGAGGCGGGAGCCTCACACGGCAGTAGGTCCCTCAGTGACAGAGCCGATGGGACAGCAGGACCGAGCGGCCGGAAGATTACATCAGCGGGACATCACAGGAAGTGAGGCCTGCATTCACACGCTGTCAGGCCGCAAGCAATCGGTCACCAGCCACGCATCTGCTGGTCTCTTCCCTCCGGCTCAAAATATACAGCCTTTGCTTTTTTTTTTTTTAACCGTCAACGGAAGACGGATATTTTTGGTCGTGCGTCGGAGTGCCTCCGGAGGATTGCACCGCTGCTAAAATCCCACGGTAACCTGCGCCGTCCCGCCGCAAACACAACAAGCACATCGTTTAAAGTGCGCCATTATCCTGGGAAGCTCAATGAGAATTATATCACTCGGCAGCGGCTTTGAGTCTGGGGGTTTTCCCAAGTGGCTAATCCTTTTCCCGCAAGGACAGATGAACAAAGACCGGCTGCAGAAGAGCGATGGAGACCCACAGTTGGGTGGATGATCCTGAACCTGCCTGTATGGGCGCCCGGGGGGCTGCCACACGGGCACAAGGACGTGCCTATGCACTCCACAGCGACCCTCCGCCTAACCGCCATTCGCCTACCGGACACCCGTGTTAGACGACGGCGCCCCCTTCTGGCGAGTCTGCGGCTCTGCGCGGCGCGTCCTGGAAATGGGCGGCCCGGAGAGCTCAGTCTGGGATAAGCCGACGAGGATGGAAGTATAGAAATAGACTGGGAGCCTGGATTCTTTGATGGTGGCGCTAAAATTACCACGTTGGGGCTACTTCGACGCTCCTCGGTCGCGTTTCTATTCCTGAGAGCACCGATGAGAGAACCAACATCAGACTCTGCTTCTCTTGGGCTGTTTAGTCAGACTATAATGTTTGTCACTTACAAGCACACGGAGCCACGCGGCAAATTACATGAACATTTTATACATAGAGTGTCAAGTCTCGCTGTTAACTGATCAGGCATGGATTCCTGAGTCTCATTGCTCTATTAAAGACGTCAATATGTCCATTTGAACTTTTGTCCGTTCATAGCCACAGCACAATGATATAAAACATATTCAGATTACTTTCAGACTGCGCACAATTTACATAGATCAGATACGTCATGTCTCTAAAGAGGGTCTAGATCTCTACAACTAAATACCCCAAATTTTCCCGATAAATGGAGTGTTTTGGTTCCAGGAGACGGAAGATTTCTCCACTCTGCAGGGGGAAAAACCACAGGGGAAAACGTGAGAAGGCAGGTGGCGCTGAGAGTGATCTGAGAGGCCCTTCTGACGCGAGGCCCCCGCGATCGTGATTATCTGGCGAGTTAATCGCGGGCAAACGCCTTCGGCTGAGGAGCTATTAGACGCAGCCCATTGACACTCCGCAAACACGCTATAAATCCCGTCTAAATACACACATCCATGCACTGAAATGAAAACGAAGGCAAGCATCCCTGCGTCAGCCATGAAATTTCCTTCGGCACTTGACACCAGCGTCAGCATGATGCCTAGATAACAAACTCTAAATCTGTGTGAATGAAAGTAAATAATTAACATCCGAATATTTAATTTGGCTCAGTTCTATAGAACACAGGAAGGTTAAGGCAGAAGCTTTGCATTGCATATGACTATGTGGGATCTGTCCGTCCCCCCCCCCAAGGGAAAGAAATCTGCATGGTGTTGATAGCAAGTGACAAGACAATTATCAAATTAAAATATTACAGTACCAGTCAAAAGTCTGGACAAACAATATTAATGTATTTGTCTATTTCACGCTAGTTAAAAACCTCAAGACAATGAAGGAATACATGTCAAATGTTGGAAAAACCAACAGACGTTTTCAACTTTTTACAAGTTTCTCCAACTTTAGACATCTTTCTTTCAGAGCTCATTGCAGACTCTTGCCGTTCTTTCAACCAGCTTCCAGATGTATCCACCTGGAATGCTACTCATACAGTCCTGAAGGAGATTCCACAAGCTCTGGGCACAAGTCGCCTACTTTCCTCTTACTCCTTGATCCAGCTCATCCCAAAGCGGCTGTGTAGGGTTTAGGTCGAGAGATTGGGGGCCAGGTCATCTGTCGCAGCGCTCTCTCTCTCTTTCCATGTTCACAAGATAATATATTACTTACATAGTGTCAAGGTTTGCTTAGGTTCATTACCTTGTTGAAAAACAAATATTCTCAATAGGTGTGTCCAGACTTTTGACCAGACTGGTACTGTACTTATAATAACCGATTTTACAAGCCAGTCTTACTCCAAAAAGTGTCTATTGTTAAATATAGGGCAACACACAACCACTTAATAATCGGAGCTGGTCAGAATGAACGAAAACCCACCCCTAACAAATGGAGCTTTTCCATTGGCACCAATACCAAAGGCACACCGGACCTGTACCTCGTAGCAGTGGTTTTCCATTGCAAAGGAACCGAGCCGTAATCTTTGCTGATGTGGCCCTGCTTAGCAGGGCTGATAGTGTGACCAACCAAAACAACGTGATGGCGGTGTTCTGGGCTTGAATTTTCTGAAGGAAAAAGGACATATTCTATATGAAAATTTCCAAACTCCTTACTACAGAACAACTAAAAGGAATGGATTGGGAATGCAAATTTACACAAGTGAATGCTAATTCTACCAGTGTTTGAAACTTGCATTACATGGCAATTCTCACTGCAAGCTAGTGGAGATTAGCAGAGAGCAAAGCAAAGCTGCTAAAAGCGAAGGGGAACTGCGCTGTAACGAGTCACTCTCTGTGATATGGCTCAGGTACGGTTCCGGTTCCTGTGTGCCAGTGAAAAAGCGCCAAAGATTTCTCAGATAGTGCTGGTATTTGAGAAAGGAACTCGCCCAGGCCGATGTTGCATCTCGGCACAAAGAAAGGCAACTCAGCTCTCCTCAAGTAGGCTGTTAATGGCCGCAAGCTAAAAATAGCTCTTCCTGTGTAATTCAGAAAATACCAAGTTGTGGAAGGCGGCCAGGCCACATTCGCGCACTCACATGCCACCACACTGAGGCGCTCTTCTTTCCCACCACGGTCCCAGCTGCATGCCCCCCCCCCCATTAGGTGTAAATCCCACAGTCTGGGCCTTGGCCCTGGGTCCCATCACATGACCGAATCACACCAGGCGGGGATGGCTGACATCAATGACAGAGGCACATCACTGACCTGTGGTGTCCCGTGTACCGCGCCCCTTTGATGTGACCCACTCCCCGACACCCCGGGGTCGGGCACACTCCCTGATTGGACGATGGCTGGAGGTCAGAGGGTCCTGAAACATAGGAAGAGAAAGGTTTAATGGGAGACATGCAACACACTAACTGCAGACTTTACAGGTGTGCAAAAGGGCAAGAGAACCAGCACGTTTAGGTCCAGCGTCACCAGTACTAGTTAATGAATGATCCACACAGGGCCTCGACAGATATAACACGTCAATACAGTGACCCTGATTCCCCACTCTGGCCAACTGCAAGCGGGATGATTAACGAGAGGCTGGTAAAAGATCAGTAAACAGCCAGTGTGCACAAGGGGTCGGTGAAAAACAGAGTGAGTCTGTGCAGCTTCAGCTGTCTGTACAGATAAATCCCGATACGTTCAGCGTGGGACAGAGAACTCCTTAGAAAGGCCTCTGAACACGATCCCAATCAGCAGCATCCGTCGATCTCATTCTGAGAAAGCGTAGCAAAACGCCCCCAGAACAGGGGGGAAAAAAAAAAACAAACTCCTTTTGGGTTTGTGTTTGTGTGTGCTTGCGACAGACACCAACACCGACAATGACGGTCCGTTTAAAAACCGGCAAAGTTGTGACACATGGAATCCCAGTAGCCAACAGGTCTTCATATAACGGCGCAGTCGTAAACTAATTAGTTCACACAGAAAGTGAGAACAAACTAACAGCAGAATGTCATGTACAAATTAGACACCCGTGTCACAGGAGAGAAGAAAAATCATTAAATGGCCCCTATGAAGCTCATTCTCACATTATATTTTTGGGGGTCTACTAAAATATATGTACATGTTTCAATGTTCCAAAACCATTATTTACATTTCTATTCATTCTCTGTCTGAAGTGCTCTGTCACAGCTTTAAGCCCCACCTCCGATAAACCAATTGTGCTCTGATTGGTCAGCTTGCCCTACTCATTCCACCCCTCTTTCAGCCATCAATCAGATCCTTGTCTCCCGAACAGCTATTTACAAAGAAAGTAGCAGACCACACATACGCAAATAAACAACTGTAAACACACACAAAACATATCCCTGCATTATGTGGAGTTGTTTTGGCCGGAAATTTCATGGCTGTCGAAGTCCTTTTGCATCTAAAGTGAAAACTACCGTGCATTTGACGGTGATTTTTAAAGCAAAGTATTACTTGAAAAGGGATAAATTATCTGAAGTTTAGGACTGAAGGTGGTTTACATTGATTAGACTGCAAATTGGCATGTTTTTCTTTAGGCAAAACTCTTTTGTGTTCTATCTTTTTAGGCACATTCATTAGTGTCTGGTGGTTTAAATGCCGAAATGTGATTCTCTGCATAATTGACGTGAAAATATCGGGGGTATCAGAAACTTTGCCAGTCGGCTAGCAGAAGCGTACAGTGTAATGCGACCGCAACATTGCAGCTTGCAATCATAAGTCTACCTCAGACTTTAACGCTTCTAATATCTACCTTGTTTGTTTTAAACACTACAAATAATAAAGCACTTTTCCTCGCGGAGCACAGAGTATTCTTGACACGGCTAGAATACTCCCGGTCTCCATTTTAGCGGTTGCTGTGCAGACTGGATTGTCCGAGGGTGTGCCAAGATTGCAAGTAGGCGGCCAATAAGGATCATGTTACGATGTGACCTCACCGTGCCACGGAAGTAACGGCTGAAATTTCAACAAGGGGTTTCAAGCAAAAAGAGTGGATTCTGTGATGAAAGTTCCTTCGACACATACTTTGGGCCTTAAAACTTTGTAGACCATTTATATGCACATAAAGTTATACAACATACTGAAGGAAAGGGATAAAATGGAAAAATACAATAGGGAACCTTTAAGTAGAAGCGGAATTTAAAATTACGTTATTGAAGGTAATCGCTCAGTATGCTCTATTAGCATATATTTTTTCATCACAACAGCCACAATTGCGATTCATATCAGGCGGTTCCAGACCCGGATGGACAGAGCACTGCCCGCACACCAGGGGGCAGCAGTGGACACTGACACCGTTTACCGGCGCTCCTCTTCAAGGGGACGGACAAGCTGGGAGTTAAATAAAAGAGGATGACGGAAAGCGTGGCAAAGTCACCCCGCTTCTATATTTAACTACGACTTTAAATATGTATTTTGTCACAAAATACCAGCAAAAGCCGAAACTCAGTGAAGACACAAAACATTGTTCCTGAAATGACAGACAGGGGGCGTGCGAGTTCTTGTAGACTAAACGCAGTGTGGTAAACCTATGCAATGTTAATGCAATGACCTGCAACACTGTCAGACTCCAGTGGGGCCCCATCTGTCTGCTCGCTGTCTTACATTTATAATGCTCGCAAGCTATTTTCTCCAGACCGCCGGAGCGGGGGGAAAAAAAATAAAAAAATCCCTTGTCACTGTGTTTCAGTCAGTGCACACAATACACGCATAAATATAATCACCTTGACAAACGCCGACAGTGCTACTCGGACCTTCTGCCCCGAGTCCTGCAGATGTCGTAACAGGTCACGGATAGAGGTCTCACTAAAAACACCTCTCGCTAAATCAAACATAATTTGGGATCATGTTCCCTTTAAAGAGAGAACGGAAGCGGTCATTCAGCGTCTCAGTGTCTCCGCTTGGTCCGGTTTAACCATATGAGTATTTTGACTGGGGGTGTGAAGTATAACAGCCTCCCACAAGCCTGCCCAGTCCCATTAATAGCAAGTTAAATATATTACATTTTGAATCGCATTAATACGAATACATATTTACGTATATTTCCTTAATATGGCACTCACTGAAGCACCCAATAAATTTCCCCGTGTTAAATTTCTGAATTTCAGCCACCAATCAGCTTCATTTCTTTCTGACGTGGCGTCATGTGTGCCGTTATCCAGGAGCGCTTAATACTCTTAATCCGGCGCTGGGAAAAGCTCCGTATTACGTGACATTTATTGATGTCTGCTGGGCGAACGCTGGACACAGGAGCATCCGTGAAGGTGACTGACAGTCGCTGAGAAACACGGCAGGAAAATACCCAGCTGACGAAAACGTGGGGGGAAAAAAAAAGTGCAGAGGAGAGACGCCGGGGGCAGCAGGCTCACTTGGGGGCGTCTCCAAGGGGTGGCTGGTCCGTGCACACCACCCAACGGGGTGCAGGTCGCGGTGGTCCGCGTCCGCCCAGAAGTCGAACTTGTGAGGCCAGCCGTCGAAGTGGACCTGCGTGAGCAAACGGCACCACACTCGTTAAAAGGACTGCGGACGAGTCCCTCAGATCGTTAGCTCACCTCGCCGTGCCTGCGGGTGAAAGCAGCGGTCTGACATTAAATATTAAACCTGAGAAAAACACATTAATCGGGAACAGGTCTTGCGGGGACTCGTCCAAAGACACCTGAATGTAATTTTTCCCCCCCCCCTACACACATCAGGGCACATACAAATGCGAAAAAATAACAAATGCGAATGATATATTAACACAAGAATGTAAATGGGAATGCAGACGTCCATTAACTGGCATAACTGGTTATAACCCTTATTCAATCTTGAAGTCTGCAGCATTGTTTTGCTGATGTTGCAACACGGCAGCCGGCATAAAACATGAGTGCAACACAATCCACAGTAACAAACACCCATCTGGAAATGGCGCGATTCACAATCATTCGTTAGAATGGCACTTGCTGGCTGAGTGATTACAGGACAATGAGCCACCCGGCCATTGAATTCCACCGTATTTGAACTCCGGGAAACAGGCCAGGTGAACCTGCAGGGTTTTGGACAAGGTACAACCGGCAAGACAAAATACAGGCATATGATGCCCAGGATCCAGAGCACAGGCTGGTGATGATGGGGTGTCCTGCCCCGCATAGAAGATCTCCAGTCAGCTGTAAGCCCTCCCTCCACAAAAATCACAGTGCTGCTGCCCTGCCCCCATCCCATTCTACAGTTCAGATTAAGACAGCGTCTCTCAACCCAATCCTCTGGTTGGGAGCAAAAACATGGACTGTCCGGCGGGGAGCAAAAACATGGACTGTCTAGGGTCCCTGAGGAACGATTTGAAAAACACTGGATTAAGACGACTGGCAAGTTGGAGAGCAAATCAATAAATCCCATATCAATATGTAAATCCAGTTAGAACAATTCCCCTGAAGGCCAATCCCACTTGGTCAAACAAGAGGGAATTAATCAAGCCGAGGTCACTTCACACGCCTACAGAATATTCATGTCTTTCTGCTCGCAGTCAAGGCAAAGCAGTGACATAAAATCTCTTCCGGCTGCAGCTTGGCTTCCCTCTGTGAAGGGAAGCCAGCCACCGCGAGGGGACACTGTGGCCCACAAGAAGGTCCTGCCTGATCAGGAGATCATCCAGGGTTTTGAGACGCATCTCCAGGAATGGCCATCACATCAAAAACAACAATTCCCTTAATTTATTACAACACATATCATAATTCAAAACTTCAAGACTACCGAGAGAACCGAGAGTCCTAGACAAGAATCAAGCTGCACACAGCATCATCCTCCGATGCATAGGGACTGGATGCTCTAGGGCGGGGGTCTCCAATTCCAGTCCTGGAGAGCTACCGTCCAGTAGGCTTTCTATCATACCTGGCTTCTGATGAGCCACACCTGTTCTCAGGTAAATACCAGGAGCAGGTGTGGCTCTTCAGAAGCCAAGTGGGAGAGAAAACCTACCGGATAGTAGCTCTCCAGGACCGGAGTTGGAGACCCCTGCTCTACTGAAAGCCATATTTAAGCAGAAACACCTACTGTTGCCTTTCAGAACCTGCCTCTCATCCCATCCCACATTCAGATAGAAGCCACTCCCCCGATTGAACTGCCAGTCAAGCAGGCACCATGCAAGGTGTGACCTCGCACCTCAGAATTGCCATCTTTACGGCAGATGGTTAATGACAGAGTGTTGCTTTGGACATTTGTGATTAAAGCGAGGTCATCGCGAGCACCTGTGACACGCTCGCGCCGGACGTGGTCGGCCCTCACCTTCACCCTGTAGTCTTCCACGTCCACGATGGTGGCCACCCGTATCAGCATGGGGTTGCGTTTGTCCACCGCCTCCACCTTCATGTTCTGCAGGAACCTGTGGGGGGCTCTCTGATAAGACCCATTAATCAATCATCTTTCTGTGACAAAGGGCTCAGCAGAGGCTGGGTCTAAACCTCACTGCAGACATAATACTTTTAGTCACATGTCTACACACCAAGATTTCTATTCTAATGCACATTTTTTTTTTTTTATCTGTACAGCAACCCTCCCCCCCCACACTTGAACATTCACTTTATGCTTTTACTAAAGACCTACATCGGCACCTGCGTTCGCTAACTGAAAGAAGTCTGAAGAGGATTTTTGCTTTTGCAGAGAGAAAATAGCATTTTGCATTTGTGTATCAGCGAGCCAATGATAGATATGGGCCGCAAAACAATGTTGCGGTCAAAGTTGGACCGCATATATGATAGTCCCTTATGATTATGATGGAGCTGAAAAATTCCTATCGCCTAGAAAAGTCGTAGCTGTTGTGACATCATAGACTTGGTAATGCGTCACACCAAGGGCACTTTGATGAAGTTTACACGACAACAAATGCACCTAACGATGCATTACTTTGAACATATCCATGTTGTTGAGTGACACATGACTGTATTGATACTGGTAAGTGAAAATATACTGTACATACATTATTTCAACTTTATATAGGCCGTGCGTATTTATCGTTATTGCTTTTACTATATATTAGTGCCATTTTAGGTTTTACGGTACGTTTTATTTGACGGGTAATTTTTTTCTGTCTGAGAAAGCTCAAAATCTTCCACCATGTAAATTAATGCCAATTGCTTTTTCATTTTACGCCATTCAGGGGTTATGTGAGGCTTCATTGGAACGCTCTACTTTCAGTTAGAGGTGGAAACCTGTAAATGAACCTGGTTTATGATCAATGGACAGGACTCTCTATACGAAACTTCCGGTCTGCTTTTATGTAGATACAGTGGTACTCACCAGAGAAAATGCGTGGCTTGGAACAGCAGTGGCACCAGTGTCTTCCAAGTATTCCTCCCACCGGAAGGTTTCTGGGCTGGGATATCCTGGAACGCGACACCCGAAAGCTAAGTGCCTTCCGTAGGATTAAAGAACACGATATCTAAACGATAAGTGCCTTCCGTAGGATTAAAGAACACGATATCTAAACGATAAGTGCCTTCCACTCGATTAAAAAAAATTGAATTACTTTTTATAATAATGCTTATAATAAACATTCCTACAATTCTTATTTAAACAAACGATTAACGAAACATCTTAGGAAACTCATTCTACTTAATGTAATTTAATCACTGCACTCCCATGTTATTTATTGCGCTGCTTTTTATTTTCTACACATAGAGTGATCGTGAAATTTGTGCTGGGAAATATTCGTGCAGAAACATTACTTCTCGGGCATCGCAGAGCGTAACGGTGTCACTCAGAAGCACAAGGACGGCTGCCGACACGAATGTCGTTGCTCGACCCGGACTACACATCCTGCACATGACCTTCAACTGAAGGGGTCACAGTGATGACCATACAGGCATACAGCCGTATGGCGTGCCGATCGACCGAAAGGTGGGAATGGATGAAACCTGGCAGAAGGTAGTAAAACCCACAATGCACACAGAAAAGTCCGGTCCATCAGCACACCGAGTCCCACACACAATAACAGTCATCTCTTAAAATTCTTGAAAAAAATGTTTAATTTTTTAATTGCTAAAATTTTTTTAATTCTTAAAATCTCTGTTCTTTCCAGCAACCACACAACAGGCTCACAATTCTGCTCACCTGCCAACCCGGATCGGTACTTAGATTCACCATTACCGTCCCCTAAAACAGTACTCGTCTACAAACACTGGCGTATTACCTAGCAGGCTGTCCAAAATCACAGATGAATCTTGATCAAACATCATGCCATTGATTATTTTATGGGGGGGGGTCCTTTCTGGCTTTTTGCCGATTCTGTACCCAGCCCAAATATGTCCACATTTCAAATTTTGACAAAAAAAAAACCCAAATCTAGAACATCAATCAAGGACTAGTACTTTATATTTTACAGTGGATTTGACAGCAAATTTGCTTTGCCTTTTAGCATATGACAGATGCCAAGTACAGCTAAAGCTCTGAGTGTGTGGTCTACACAAGACTTTAAAGGCCCTTGAAGGAAACTATGTCTTTAATTAAGAGGATCGGTTAAGCTATAAATTGCATTGCACAGGAGGGACGTGCGTCTTTGCAGCAGAGAACAGTCAGCTGTGGTACGCTGCCCCAACCGCGCCAAGATCAGCAATAGCTCCAACGGCACTAAGATCAGCATTATCCATGGAATCTCCTCTCTAGACAAGACGCCCTTTGGAGATGAATGGAACGTTGCGTCCATTCTTCACAGCCTAGACGCTTCTATTTTTACAGCGTACATATCCGTTTACGGACACTTTCCCACCACCGTCTGTGGCGGCCGGCCGGAATCCACTCCACTGCTCTGAGAGCGAACCACGGACATTCTGAGGAGGTCGAGTAACACCTGCGTGCGGCGACCGCCCTGTTGAATCAGAGGAAGGTCTCCATTCAGACTGCAGGAGCACTCAAGACTATGAACAGCCCTGATACTCCTCAGGTCCTTTTTGTTCTTCCTCAGAACAATGCAACTTAAACAGGGAACGAAACAAACAAACACAGCTTTAAATTAGGACGGGTGCAGTGTAGATTTTTAAATTGTAAATAAGGCAAGTGGTTAAGTATTATCTTAGGACTGCCAGGCTGCTAACATGCTAGCGGGGGCTGCTAATCATGCCAGAACCACCCACTGCACACAGCTGCTCGCGATAAGGACTCCCGACCATTTCCCGTTCGCCGAAACAGTTCATTAGACGAGGCTCGTGGCGATAAGCAATTCTTTGGCACGGAAAAGCGTTCCCAGTAAGAGCGTAATTACATGCACACTGTGAAAATACACAATGTTAAATTAATTGATAACCTTATATTTTAGAAGAAGTGTGACTTTTCTCCCCCAAATACAGGTCAAATTCACGTGTATTAAGGAGCAATTTCCCAGAGAAAAGTGTCTATAGGACAGCATCATTCCCATCCCCAGACACAAGTTTAAAGGGGGCGGTACAACCCTCAGGGGTAAAGGGTGAAGCTCCGTCAGATGGGGGGGGATTCCAGTTACGCGTCTGCATGAAGCAACACAAGCGGAATCAGCAACCCAGGCCTCCCAACTCCAGGAGAAACGCCAATCGCTGAGCGGCAAACTGATCCATGAGAGTATGACATGGGAAAATTTTACCGGTACCCTTGAGATAATAAGTGTGTAACCCAAGTAACATAGCAAGTGAACGTGTTGCTGTCTTACCACAAACAAGCTCATAGGAAACCCCCTATCTCCCAGCCACAGACTATATATGACTTTTCATGAGGTGTGTTGTAGAGAGAGGCCAGTCTTTCTCCATCATACTCTATGCACTTTGACTTGTTGCAGAGACGCTGAACTGTGATACCGGGGCACCAGCCCTGTGAATGAAGCTTGCATTTATATAATAGGAATAAATATGTGGTGGTACAAAATCTGGCAGAGGAAGAATTTGAGGTTAGGTGCCGACACTAATCAGCCTGCCCAGTGCAGAACACGGTCAAGGCCTGGTGAACCTTCACACAAGAGCCCGGCAAACAAAAAGACGACTCTGTGTGATGAATCATGACAAAGACGGTACACCTGTAAACCATCTGTTCCCAGAATCAAGAGAACAAAGTGGAAACTGTGGCGAGTTAGACTGCATTAAGTTCAATTATGCCTATGAAGGTTTGCTTGTTTCAACTCTCGATATGCGTAGTTTTCTTCTTTGTCTTCTGTGGATTCTTTTGAGAAGACTGCTGCTTAGGCATGATGTCCACCTCCCTTCCAACCTTCAGTCCATCTGCTGAAGCTCATGACCTCCTGGCTGGACCGCTGGTGGTCTACACGCGAACGCCGGTGTGCACTGTCCCGATTACACATAGTAATACACGGTGTCACTCTATATATCTGTACGCCACTATGCACGGGGCATGGAAAAGGGGGGGGGGGGCGACCTGGATTCCACAAGGACAGCAGAACCCTGGAGCCCCAACAATGGGGGGGGGGGGTCACCCAATTGACCACAGCTACCGGGCGGTTTGCGGGCAGGGGTGG
>JAABNY020000106.1:613866-627476 GCA_015164015.2 Brevimyrus niger | reverse complement strand
GGCATTGCTAAACACTCATGACTGCCAGCATGCTCACAATGCCACTTGTTAGAAACATTTTTCGATGTTACATTATAAACTAAGGCATTGGGCTTAATATGGTAGGTTAACTAAGCCGCTGACCCATTAACAAAGTATCACTAGACGCGTCTGTGAGCGACTGTGCTGTACCAATACGGGGAAATTCCAGTTTCCTTGGTTACCATGTAGTATGCCACTGCATCATGTCTGTACTAGAATAAATAAATCAGCAAATTACTCTGCGTGATATTACTTACATCTATAAATGGAAGAAAAAAAAACAGAAAAGATAAAATGGGAGTGTAAGATATGCGAGAGAAGCTGATGGCTCGATGTCAGGGAAGTCGCATGCATTCCCATCCTCTACAAGACGGGGCCGGAGAGGGCCAGCATGCGAGGGGCCGCCTGCCAGAACATTCCGGAACCAGGCACTGAGACCCATCTCATGCCACAGTGATGGGGCATCCCGAAAGCCACGAGCGAGCGCCGATTTCCAGACACATCACCAAAAACGAAATCTGGATCATTAGAACGTTAATTCACAGCTGTTAATCCAAAACCATTATTAATCCTTCAGGTTCTTTTAAACGCGCATTTCTATAACTGTACCTTTCGAACCAAAGCAAACTGACCATGATAGAGGCTGATGTTCATCAACAACGTGCAAAAGCCCCTTGAGTAGATCCTGAATGTGAGTTGAGTGAAAAAAAAGCATATCATGAAACTAGAGGAAATGTCAACACCTCCAGTCACCAACAGACTAGGTAATAAAAGCAGAGACAGCTGAGGGGTCTTATAGAAACGCGTCCCATCAGAACACAGGCTGCCTAACAGATTTGCACCAGTGGCTCCCCACACCCATGTCGCTGGGTTGGCACCTTCTGTCCGGCGAGCGTCCACTAAAGCCACTAAAGAGGGCACAATCAAGCCAAAACACCAGCCATAAACAGAACAAATAATACATCCATGTACTGCACCGTAGGGTATTTAAAACCCGAAGGTCATGGATTGCGGATATGTTGTCATTTCCTGCAGTTTTCCGTCTGAGCTCCATCACTCAGAGCGACAATTTATTTTAAACAGTTAGCTCACATTTGGAATGACTTTTCAAAACGTTTGGAAGCGTCCCTCTCGGAACTGCAGCCTACTACTTCCTCTGACAAAATTCCTTCAAAATTCAGCACACTGAACATGTATACTTTAAAAGGCCCTCAAAAATGTATTACATTTTAATGTGTGCCAGTATTCCAAGCATGTAAACCAGGGGTGGGCAGTCTTATCCAGAAAGGGCTGGTGTGTTTGTGGGTTTTCACTCCAACTTCCTAATTAAATTACTAATTAGTGGACAGATTGGCTGAAGATTCCTCACACTGACCTAGCTGACCTAAAGGTTATCCTGCATATAAACTGGCCCTTTATGGATAAGACTGCCCACCCCTCATGTAAGCTCATCCAAACGATAGTCACAAGCCCCTCGCCCCTCTCTCTTTGCAGGAAAGACAGGTGTACTTAAGCAACCACACTTCTAAAGCATAAACGAAACACAAGCGGAGAGCACAGGGCTTTAATCTGGGGGAAACTGAACAGAATCTAAGAGAATAAAGGGATTTAAAACTGAAACCTAAGGGAGGCCAGGGATAAGTGTCTGAAGAAAATAAAGAATGTCGCATAAATTTTAATACTTTTAAGTTTCTACATTCATGTTCTCAAATGGCACAATTCATCCAGATTCCACGACATTGTATTATCACAGTTTAAAAATAGATTAAAAAGCTATCAAACATTTTCCCTCATATCAAGTGCCAGTTAATTTTGGTTCTTTCCGACATTTGTTTATAAACGAAAGAGGTGGATGGATAAACGCACGAGTTCCATTGCAGGGAATTATGCATTCATTTCAGGAATGAAAACTAGGCCTATGTATATGTGTGAGCTGCGCACATTCAAGCCACAGTAAAAATCGACAGCAAGCTGCTAGATTAATCTTTACATGTAAAGGTTAATATATATCATTAAAAGTTAAATACATAAATGCACCAAGCATTTTCCCTTTGTGTGTTGAACAACGCTGTTCAGCATAAATATTTTATTACATGCCCAACAGGCAAACATTTTTGTCCTGGTTTAAGCATACAAGACTTTTTGAACAAAAATAGTACATTTACAGTGACTCTCCAAGACTGTCCTTGGGAGAAAGGCAGCATCCTTGTGTAGAAATATGCTCTGTTTAAACTGTATTTTCTCTGCTGTCATATTAATACCTTACATTTTAAAACTTTAATTTACACAAGTACAGGTTAAGTCCCTTTCTCAAGAGCACGGGAACCAGTATCGTTGTGGAAGGTGAAATCCATAAAGCACGGGTCAGAAATCCAGACCCGTTACCAGGGTCAGATGCAACCAAATGTCTATAAATCACTTTACAATCAATGTACGCTACATTTATTATTAATAAACCTCCGGATTGCCTAATTTCACAAAACAACTGACACTGTGTGAGGACAGACACCAAAAATACTAGTGCTGGAATTGCTGTTACCAATCACAAATATAATGATGATAATATTCAAGTAATTGTACAAAACTGAACAGATTCAAACCTAAAGAAAACTAGTCACCAAAATATTTTTTTACAATGCACAGGAATTGACTGACAGGAATCTAGGGACGTTGAGTAGATGTTTTATGACTTGTCAAATACTTTGTTTTATGACTTTGTTCCCCCCCAGCACCAGAATCATTTATTTTCTCAAGTTACCAGAAAAGAATAAGAATAGCTCTTGGTGTAAAAGGACCACATAAATATTAAGTCACTTGACGGCTACATTTTCAACACTGCTGTTACTACAACAAGTTACAGTGTTTGGAATAAAGCGAATCGCTGACAGTGAAACAAACACGCTGCTGAAATGTCTAAATAAATGGTTGTTGGCGTTTGTGAGCACACATTACGCTACATTAAGGAAACAAACACGGATTTGCTACAGAAAACCAATTCAGACCAAAATGGCGAAGGCTTTTCAACTAAACAACATGAAACAAATATGTCAATAAGAGAAGTATCTGACCTCATAAGCATCTACGGGAAAACAAATGTCCACGACATGGGTGAAAACCTGACAGAGAGGGGAAGAAAGTCTACTTCATGTGCTTTGCCACTTCAAACTGCTCAAAGTGTTAAAAGACGGGGAGGACACCTGAAGGAAGAGTGGAGATCGGTCACAAATGTGGCAGTGCGACTGAAGACAGAGGAAACATTTCCGAGAGCAGAGAGCCCGACAAGACGCACTTTATGTTTACACTGTTTACACAGGGCTCCCCATCGCCGTATAACATAACCATACCGTACTCACTGTCTCACTTTGGCTGCATTTCGGCGACCACCACCTAGTTTTATCCTACCCCAACAAGAAAATGAAAAAAGATCATCTCAAACCGGATTTGAATAGGATCGGCCCCTTTTAGGATCGCTCCCGAAATACGGCCGCAGCCTATGTGTTTGTTTGTTTTTTTTCTGGGAGTCACCGCACCTGTAAATAAGGCGTAGCGGTGGTAGTGCCGCTGTCGCTGCTGATGTTGTGTGTAATGTTATTAATTTCTTACCCACACGGCGGTCCTTCTGCCCCTCAGCGCTGTCACAGGAGAAGCGGAGGTTCCCTATGTGCGGCTCTGCGCATGCTCGGGCACTGCCCCCTGCCGGAACGTAGGAGCATCGGAGCGCGCCTTTTCAGGCGAACAGGTGGGGTAACTGAGAGTCAAACAAAAGGCTCAAAGACAGGTACCTGCCAAGCTGTTCGGATGCTGTTCTTTTACTACAGCTCTCTCTATGTATGACATACTATGAATTTATACATATATGTGATTTTTTTTTTTGTTTTCTTATAAATGAACATAGTAACAGTAGGTAGCGTGGTGGCCTCACTCTCTCTCTTTGCGTTTGAATCCGCTACCCTACTGCTGCTCCATAATACAAAGCAACGCGCAGTATGTTCTGGAAAACCGGCGTTTGTGTTATAATATACTCCACGGTTTAATTAAACAGACAAACAAACAGTAAGTCAACGATTTCAATAACTAAAACCACTAAAACGGGAGAATAATCAAAACAGCATCCCAGTCGTTTAATTACCATCTTCGTTAATTAATGTCTATGAAAATAAGCTTCCCACATCCTACTGAAGATTTGAGTGCATTGCTGCCCAAACCATTCTACAAGAAACAGGTGGTTGCACATGGCTTTATGAATAAATTATGACGTCTGAGTGTCTTTAACAAGCACATCTGCTCAGATCTTGCAAAGAAATGTGTTTATAATTGGGGATAATTGGTCCTGTGCCCCAAGTATATCTAGTCAGGCCTGCTACTGCCCAGTGATCAAGTATACTGTGAGGCAGCCCAGTAAGGACAGACAGGGTCCCAAGTGCATGTCATCAGGCAGCTTTTTTCCTCTCTATGATCTTCTGTGAGTGACTCAGTCATTTAACATGCCCTTTATCTTCTGATTTATCTACATCCTTTGTGATGAGAAGTCACAAGGAAGCAGACTGTCTCTATTGTTTTTGATATTGTGGATTTGACAGCTGTTTGTATCGTTGTAGCTCCAAACCTCCCTCTAAATCACCCATCCTGTGTGTGTATTCCACAATGTCCCTGCATCCTACCCAGACTGGCCGCTTGTCTGTGCCCAACGCCTCCTGGGACACAATTCCAGCTTCCTGTGACCCAGTACCAGAGAAGCAGGTGGAAGATGTATGGATTTATTTATTTATTTGTTTGTTTATTGCTTTTAAATTCTCAAAGTAGGCCTGTCTTTGATTTATAGCGATAGGGAATTTATATGTAAACCTAAATGTATGTATAAAGTGTTACCCTTAAGGAGGTCATTATAAATGGGTATCGCTATACACAATCTCATCTATCTAACTGGCAGAATCAATGTGGTGCAATTTTGCACTGTGTTGCTTTCTCACAGCGTTCTATGTCAACATCATTCAATAAGAAGCAGAACCTATTACCAAAATACCCCCTATTCATGCAAGGACATGTTCATCCCCTTGGGAGGGGGGATTGTGAATAATCACATTATTCCGTGTTTATAAATCATCTGTTTCTGGATGTCATGGATTTCCCAGAGACATATTGGACAGGTAATCTATGTGCATTCGGGGTCATTGTGTGATTATAGCAATGAAAAAATATTACAATTACACCGAAAGAGAAATATTGAATATCCAATATTGAATAATGTTTGAAAATTTGAATTTAAGCCGGAGCGAAACTTAACTGAAAGTGATATTCTGCAGGCTTGTGTGAACCTCCGCTGAATTAGTTAGAGCTACGTCCTGCTGACCGCCGCTGCTGCCTGTCAGATTTACGGCTGCATAAGGGCTGCAGATGAGAGTCCCGAGCCTCTCACGCCTGTTCCTGTCCGGCCGCGGCCCTCAAGCTCCTACTCCACCTCCACGTTGGCCCTCATAACGCCTTAATTGCTTTTCATCCTGTGACAATCTCATGAATATAGCCACTTTCGTCTCCTCAAACTGGCTGGGATTCGACACGTCCTTTCCTGTGGTGCCCTCTGTCAGTTAACGGGCCTTACAAAGTTCCCGCCGAAAACATTTCATTGAATCGGTGCTCGCACTCGCTTTCACGGCATAACCGCGCGCCCGTGAGGAGAGATAGCTGGCCGTCGTTACGACGTAATGTTCGGTTAATGAAGCCAGCCGCGTGTTTAGGAATGAGAGTTTGCCGCGTGCTATTCTGTCACGGACCGTAAATAAGCTGGGTTACTGAATGGGCCTCCCCGTCGTGGTGCCGATTTCGATACACTGGGCTGCTCAGGTCCACACTCGTCACGCACAGGCTGCCAGTACTGTTAATTCCAAAAGAATAGTGCCAGGATATCTGTCACTAATCCCGTTATTTTGGTACCTTGGCACAAGCAGATTTAGGCAGAAGTTCCGATTGCCTCTAGGTGTCCTTCTGTCCAGTAGAAGCTACTGAGTTTCCTGTTTGATTGTCTCTTTTAGGCCTATTCAGTGTTGGATTTGTTCACTTCTCCGCTCTGTCACTTTTTAAGTACTTTTATAAGCTTGTAAGCAGTGAATAATTAGCTGAATCATTTGTAAAATGTGATTTTCACTTCAGTTATACACGTAACATTCTTATTGTGTTTCTAAAGCCTTCACACAACCGTTACGGCACTAACTGGCTAGACCAGTGTCCAAAGTTGTGGAAGCACTTCAAATTTTTAGAGATGGCACAACCTTATTTAACTGTCGCTCCAGTTACTTATTTAATCATCCAATGTACTTGTAAACATGTATTTGTAAACCTTGTCTGATTGTTTATAAACCTCACCACCAATAACCCTGTAGTAATTTTTAAAGTATAACGCCAAAATGCTATGTGTTTCCACAATTTTGGCCACTAGTGAATTTTATGGAGTTAATTTACAATCAACCATTAGTCAGGCCTATTTGTTTAAGTTATTTAAGTTATAAACAATGTTTATCACTGAAGCTGCTGCCACTTCTTCTGGTGTTTGTATTGCCTGAAGCTTCCAAACTTTGTTTTCAATTGATAAAATCAAACAGAAGATAAAAACGAAAAAAAAAATTCAAATGCTTCCTTTGCGCAGATCATCTGCTCCATTATTTTTATTTTTGTTGCTTCCTTTGAAGACTTCTGCCATGAAATAAGCTTTCATGGCCTGAAATAAGGGCTTAAACGCCCTGCCTTTGTTGATAAATTGCGATGTGCAATAAAACACAAGCGTGCATTTCCCGATGCATGGCCTGGAGAAACGCTGCTTTGGCTGCTAGCTAATTCATATCCTCATTTGACGTTTTAACGTGCCCCGAGCAGCGCGCTACAATGTGTAGCTGCAGTAAATCAAGCAGCGGCCATAAACGCATAAAGGCGAAGAAGGACACGCTTGATAAACTATTACGTGCTGATGGGTAGTGGTTCATTTTCTTGGACTCAATTTGTACGTCATAACTCATGCGCTGTCCGGCTTGGGCGGACAGGCGTTCATTGGCTTTTGTGAAACCAAAGATCCAGAGAATTGAAATAAGCTACAGTATGAACAAGGATATTAAGTAGGGCCTGATGGTGGTCCGAGCTTTGAGGGGTTTTCGAGAAGCAAGAACAAAGGACTACATGTGTCCTTACCGGACCTCCTCAAGCATAACCTGCCTAGCTGATGCGTGAATCCGCCCCCAACCGGATCTTTACCCGCTATTGACCAGAAAATGGCACTATGGTGATCAGAGAGGGACCCGAATAGAACAACAGAAATAGACTGTCCCACATGTCGCTGCCTTGCTATTTGCCCTGAAGCTGCTACGTCGTGCCTAGACCAAACGTAGCGTATAAAAAGTGACAGACCGAATCACGATTACGGGTGACAAGACTCTCTTCCGCGTCGTTATCCCTTATAACTCAATAACAAAACCTCTCTCTCGAGCTCAAACCGAATACGACTTCGGCTACGATATGACTGATTAGCATATAGACACATTTATAAACTTAGTTAAATAAATAGACAATTATTTATATACACAAATCAATTGAGGCATTCAGTAGGCAGATATTAACCATTATTAAATACACCAAACGGTGTATTTTATGATACAAATGTTATTATATATTGCTTTATCTAAGTTCAACTATAATGTTTCTGTGCGCAGTGCATCAGTCAAATCAGTGATTAACCTTTGAAACTTGCACATTGCCTGAAACGGCACACTTTCCATTAGTTGATTTATTGAACTACACACTTTCCATTAGTTGATTTATTGAACTACACACTTTCCATTAGCTGATTTGTTGAGCTACACACTTTCCATTAGCTGGTTTATTGTTTTCTGTGTGACAACCCCCATGCAGTAACCACAGTAAGAACCACGTTTTAACCATCACTAGTAAATATTGCTTTTGTAAAACTCGAGCGTCAGAAATAAGTATAAGTATAGTTCACTGTTCACTTATTGCTTCGTTCATTCATTGATTAATTATTTTAGAAATAAATGTTTCCATGTATCAGTCTTCTAACCACATATCCTAGTCAGGGTCGCGAGCAGGGTACACGGCTTTTAATTTTAAAATATTCTTTTACGAGATTTTTTGAGGTCATCGGTAACCAGCAGATGGCACTGTTTACCCGTGAAAAAATGTAATTAGATTGAGGGGTAGTGCGTGAAATAGCAATAGCAAAATACTCTTAAACAAATTATCTCCTTTAACTGTTGCTTCATTATGATCATAAGCAAACTTAAGCTTAATATCAATGGACTACGATGCTTTGATGGAAAACAGTGACAATAAGTTTCAAGATAATGATGTTTCAGTTAACGATTGAGGATGAATACATTAACTGAGAAAATATTTTTGCTACTGTATAAGAAGCCTTTGAAGATGTCAAACATTGAATAGTAGGTTCCAGAATGTGTTTCCCACAAAAAGCCATACCATGCAGGAAACTGAGAGTTCCTCTGTAACTCGGTGTATGATGTAATCTACTTATAAGTTAATAATAATGACTTATGCGTCTGATAAACATTTGCGGACTTCATACACGTAACGCAAGGAAATTTGCGTTCTGTTCTTTTAAGAGCTGCACAGTTTTGCAACAGGATAAATGTGATTGTGCTAGCTAGAAATTGGTGATCTTTGCGGGGATTTGATAAATCTGTGCATAAAATGATTGAATGACAAACTGGTTGGTGAGTAACTTGATTCAGAGGTAACTGTGCCTGATTGACTTGTAGTAAGGAGGATTTCTGAAAAATACGGGTATCAAAACCCATTCTCCTGGACCGTGTTTCAAACGACTGTTTCTGGGGCCAAGATTCCATTCCGTATAGTTCCTGCTGTTTTTTTTTCTTTTTACCATAACAAACACGTTTTTATTTCACAGAATTTCCTGTTACACCAGTTCTACAAAAAAAAAATACTCATAATATACTGGTAGATTTTTTTTCAGAAAAAATTATACATTGTGCGCACGTTCACTTTCCTAATATAGATTTTTAGGTCAATGCAAATGTGTAGGCAATGTTGTTATGTGCGTCTACTGGTAAAAATATTGGCTGCCACTCTACCCATTTTCAAATTCATAACCTATGCAAAAAAATAGCGAATTAATTATCCCGTGGCTGTAAATTCTTTGTCTTTTCCATTGACTAGCAGACTCGGGATTGGATTGCAAGATTAGGTCACTGGAGCTGGACTGTGTGTAACACAGTTATAGTCCGATACTGGCAGAGGATGGGTGTCTCTGTGCTCTGCATCTCCTGCCGTTTTGCATACGTCCACACTGTGCAATCCAGACAGAATCATATTCCCTCTCAACATTCCAAATTCCCTTCCCATTGCAGAACTGATGTGAAGCTCACAGAAAATCCATCTTATTGTCCCCCCCCCCCCCTTAAAAAAAAACCCTGCAATAGAGGTTCCATGCCAAAACCAACCGTCTTTATTCTTTGAACAGGAAAGTTCTGTGTTGGAGATGAAGGGGTCGTTGTCCCCATCAGGACACAAACGGAACATTCACATACTAGCGGGCTCCTCGCAGATGTGTAGATTTTCTCGCTGACTTTGTGATCCCGGGCTGTGTGACTCCTCCTCGCAGAAACGGCCGTAAGAATAGATCTTTGAATGAGTCACGCGCGGCCCTTGATGGCGGTTTTGTGCTGTACGGCCATGAATCACCCTGGCACACTTTCCTGAAAGCCCGACTCTGCGTCTGCCTCGGTCCGAGGCATAATCACTTACTTTGTTAATTCCCCGTAATCCCTGAAAAGACCAAGAGACCGCAAGAGAAGCCTCGATGTGTGGCGGCGAGGCGCCCCTCGTGTCCTCTGGCCTAAATTGGTAATCACACCATCGCACTTGGTGCCAGCATTGTTCTCTCAGCTGGGCAGCCAGGCTGCTAATTCCCGCATCAACACACAGAGGCCTGCCCAGAGCCTCTTCTGCGCTGGGAGAAATGTCACTAAACGTACCCCAGGCCTTCCATACAACAGTCCTTCTGTATCTAATCTTTTATTGGAGCATCAAGAATGAAGTTTAAGAAGTGAGTATTGCTTCAGGATTATGTACTGTAAATAACATTTTTATTATGCACCTGCCAGGACCTGCCGTCCTGGTCTATGAAGATGCCTAAACTCAGATAAAAAACTGTTTTCCAGGTGGTCTGGCCCGCTGCCCACCTCAGGTCCAGCTCTCACGGACCTTTCCACTCGCTCGTGAGAATCGGCAGCGGCCTGGGCCCTCATTGCCGAACGTGCGGTCATTTCCTTCGGGGAGATAATGGGGATGTGGTGTGCAGGCCGGGGTCAAAGGTCAGGAAGTGAGGTGTACCAGGAAGGAAGTCTGACCCGTATATTTGACGCTGCCTCGCTGCAGGAATGTGCCCTGGGAGCCTCGGACAGAACCGTGACGGAAGCTAGCGGTTCGTGAGCTCCCGTCTCTCACTCCATCGGTCTTCACCTTCAGCAAAACTCTGAAAAAGTAGTCCGTGGATGTAGTCATGGAAACCGCCGTTACACTAGCGATCGTGCACCGTACACAAATCGGCCCAAGTGAGAGTATACTGTTCAGCTCGCCGTTTGGTTTCATTTGATTTTCTGGTGGGCATCCAACATTCGGAGCATTGTGAATGAGATAAGGAAGTAAGAGTGCATAAGTGTGGGAAAAGAAGAATTAAAATGGACATGAGATGTATTGGCTGAGAAAATAAAGCTGCAGATCAGTTTCATTCATTCCAAATATGACTCAGCTGTAATTAACACAATGAAGGCTTGTATGTGTAACAGAACAACACTGCTCTGAATGTAATGATGTAATTCATATATATGAATACATGCAGCATTGCTCTTTTAAGATTGAACCCTTTGTTTGCATTGGAATACTTCTCTTCACCTCCTTATCCTGCCCTCCAAGCAAAAGGTTTATATGTATATGTGTTTAGTGGGATTTGAACCCCTTAGCTGCTGGTTGTACATGCGGTGCTCTGCCTGTTGATCTACAGGCGAGCTGTTTTTTTTGGTTTTATGGTGGGTACATGATTAGTCAGGCTGTTCATCTTCGTGCTGGTTCTCCTGCAGTACACCGGGTCCCACCAGGCACCGCCTGACCGTCTGATGTCTGCGCAGACGACTGCAGCTACGGGGAAATGAGCAGCTATGCACGGAGCTAGTCCAAACCGGATCAGGCTCTGTCAGGCGTTCGGAGACACCGACGCCAACGGACAGCGCAGGTGCCGGCATCCACATCGCGTGTGAGGCTCTTAGTACCGACTGGTTGTGTGATTTAGGAGCGTGAAGCTGACCTTTGACCCCCGTAGCCCCACCCATTATTCTGTCTGCACTCCAGCGATGATGATGGCCAGACACAAAGAGTGGGCGGGGCCTGCCTAGTCCTCGTCTGGCCACCCGCGAGAAGCATTTAATCAGACGTGGATGGCAGGTCCCATCCATTCTGACCACGATAACCTGATTGTTCAGATTAGTGCGTCGAACATCTACATGATGCATTAAAAGTAGAGCTCTGGCCACTGTGTTTGAACAAGATGCTGCATAATTAGCAAAATTCTAATATTGATATAGTATCAGTGCAGGTCAAAGGCCACGTGGAGCTCTAGACAAGGTTTACTGGGCCGTTTCACGTCGGGGGGGAGCAGTGAAGCTTGAACTGGGGAGGGGTGGCGCCAGTGGTTTGCTAGGGCTCGCCAGGGATGGCTGGCTCTGTCGCCGGCTAACTACTGCTGAAAGGAATTGAGAGACATGGTTTTCTCACAAACACAACTGGGCCCTGCGCTTTAGCCTGAACACCGAGGCCATTTCCCGACTCTTTCGATGGATCCTTGTACCCGAACAGAGCCACGCGTCAAAGAGCCTTCGAAGGCGGGGCAGTGTGGCCGTGATGGCACCTCATCTGAAAAGCGGGGAGGGAATTCCAGGATGGGGGCTGATAGCGAAGGCATTTTGATGCTCAGGGCACAGTGAGAGCGTCGAGTGATAAAGGTCAGACGACATGTTGAGGAGAGAGGGGCCAAAGTTCAACTGCTTTAGAGTAACTGGGGGTGGGCCGAACAGATGATGCAAATACAGTATAAGATCACTGCAGAGGTGCTCTGAGTGCGTTTATTCTGGCCTTACTGGCTGGTGGTGTAATGCACCCCCTTCCAGTGCCCTTCATTGGCACTGCATAAAAAACTATTTGAATTTCAGTGTAGCCTGATATAATTTGCTCTCTTTGTCTAATTTAATGCAGTCAGGTCAATTCATAATGAAAATGGAGGACTACCCAGAGAAGGAAGTCAAATGTTTTTGTCAGATTTTACCAAGTTAATGATGTTAATGGTAACTGCTTCCGCTGTCCCACTTAGCTGAAAGCCTGGCGCAGGTGGAACCTTGAAATCTGGAGCTTTCCAATAATGGGAGAGTGCAGGGGGCAGGGAGGGGAGGAGGGGAGGGGGGGGGGGCAATGGTGACGCCTCCCTACCCTCTCTCCACCCACCTCCAGCCCACTGGCCCAGTTTCACAGCTGCTGCCAACCCCAGAGACAGACGCATGCTGGGAAAACAGCCTGCAGGACGAAAGAAGAGGGTGACGACGGGGAGTCGGGCTGGGATGTGGCCCCCGGATCCACCCCCCGGTCGGCGTGTCCAGCATGTGTTCAGCACACGTCCCTCACCGGCAGTGTGATACCCAAGTGAAAGACGTGTTAAAAAGAACACGAGGAAACACTCCTTACACACATTCAAGCCCTTTCCATTTCCTGCGTGCCGATTGGCTGTCGTTTGCCCCGTGATGGAGCGGCATCCTGTGTGGGAAAAGCAATCCTAGGAAATGGATGGATGCATGGATGGATGGATGGATGGATGCATGGATGGATGGATGGATGGATGCATGGATGGATGGATGGATGGGTGGGTGAGCGTTTAATGTGTACAGGTATAGTAGTAGAAACATAATGGTGGTGCAGCACCAGTTTCTACAGTCTTTCTTTCTAGTTCCCAGAGGGTCTGTGACCCTTGACCTCTGCTGACGTATCTGATGAATGAGGTCTGACCTGCCCGGGTGTGGATCCCCTTAACGTGGGCGGCAGAGGGTGCGTCACATGCCCGACGTCGGCCGTCCGCAGCCAGCCCACGCACACCCCCCGGCCGGCGCACTCGTCCGTGTGATGACAAGATCACATGTTCAGAGCCATTCTAATGACGCTGGACACGGTCTGGGAGGCCCTGAAGACAGTCGCACCTAATGCAGCGACAGGCATCCAGAACGGAGCAGATGTGTTTTAAAGAATAATATCTGGCCGTCATCGATTTGAAGATCCTCCCGCATTATAGGGCACTCGTCTCTGGGAAGCCTGTGCAATATTATGGATAATTTGATCATTTCATTTATAGAGTTCTATAGGCTTTTTTCCATATGAAATATCGCATTATGCGTTTTTCACCCTGCACTTGATCTTCTAGGTCAGTGTTAGCAGGCCTACCCCCCCCCTCCCCCCCCCCCTCCTCCCCCCCCCCCTCTCCCTCCCTCCCCTCCCCCCCTCTCACCCCATCCCTCTCC
>JAABNY020000106.1:591087-605127 GCA_015164015.2 Brevimyrus niger | reverse complement strand
ACACAAACTCCGCTAGAGGAATTCCGTTTGGTTTTTCGAAAGCTAGACGATCCTTAGCGTCACTTAGGCGTTTCCTCCTGAATGCTGCACGTCGTTCCGCAGTCTGTTACACTGGGAACTTCAGCTCACTGCTATGGCAGTGATGAAGCGCAGGTGCATATAGTCTTTAACCCTAAAGATGCAGCATGCATTAAAGAATGGTTTGTTATTGCCAGACCTTCTGTTGCAACATGTGCTCCGTTGACAATTTGTGTGGCAAGATTCCCACTGAGGCATGGATACTTTTGAACGTGTCTTTCAGATGGAGGTTAAGGGGGCACTCTTTTAGATGGGACGGCTTGCTCAGTGCTCAGGGGCACAGACACAGGATGTATGTTGACAGATTGTGGTGCTAGATTTGCGTCCGCAGATTAAAACCCAGGCTGGGAAACCAGGGCTGGTGTTAGCACCTCTGGAGCCCCAAATCTTGAAGCTTTTCTGTCCCGGCGCTGCAGAGGTCATGAATTAGGGGCACAACGCGGCGCACACCGTGAGCAAGACGGAGGCGGCCGTCTGTGTAACATATGTGGTTGACCGGCCCTGAGGTAAACCTCTGTTATATCTTGTTAGATTATCCAGATTTACTATGGCACTTTGTGAATCGCCACGCCTGTTGTTTCTACTGGGAACCTGGATTTCTGTCTCTCTGGAAGCGATGGATTTCAGATTGCCGAGCCACTGGCCGCCGGGTTTCCGGGCCGCACAGGCTACTGTCGGTGCCAGCCGTACCTCGGCCCAGAATGGCAGCGTGACGGCGGGTGGTGTGGGTTTGATGCAGTGGCACCGTAGCTCAGGACATGTTCGAAGTCTCTCCCTTTTAGTTATATCCGGCAAAGCAGAAGCACTTACAGGCTTCCAGAGCTCCGCATTCCAGGCTCATTTTTAATTGTAAGTGAATTTGTTTGTTTTTGTTTTTTTTTCCTACAGGGCTCCAGTTTGACTGGAAAGCCACAGGGGGTTTGGGCAGAGAGCAGCGGCGCTGGCTAATTTGGCCGCTGCTTTGTGTTGCCCGAGCGTCGGCGGTGTGAGCAGCTGTGCGAAAACGGCGTGACCGCCAGCCTAAACGAAGCTGCTTAGATCTCAGCTTGGCACCGTCTTTACGGTTTATTTATTTAGTGAGTGCTTATATCTGTAGTAACATACAACTGAGCCGGCAGGGTCAGACCCTGGAGCAGTTGGGGGGGTTAGGGGCACTGCTCAAGGGCCCAACAGTTAAAGCATTCTGCTGACCCAGGGATTTGATCCAACAACCTACTGATTGCAACCACAGTATCATGACCTTCTGAGCCACACACAATGTGTCTACCTAAAATCGTACTCATTCATTGTTCCCCTGATTACAGACAGAACATGCTGACCGTACGCACATATTTGCTTTCTCGTTAAACTGGTTTGTGTGGCAACGGATTTATAGACGGGTAATAGGGGGGGAAAATGAAGCGAATGAGGCAATGGTGAATCGCTGCTCGCCTTCACCAAATGACTGCTTATCGAAATAGCACCACACTGATCCGTAGCCTCTACATGGGCATTGCGCTCCCTGGTCCAGCTTATCATAAGCATCTTACGTGTAATTACACAAGTTAAGAGTCAGCGACTCACCTGATTCATCTGTGGAATGTGAGAGGAAACCAGAGCAATGATGGGGAAACTTGACGAAGGCCAAGCCCAGACATATAGGTCCAGACTCAAAACCACAGGCCGCCAGCCTGTAAACAATCCCCGATATCACGTTTCACGTCTGGTATTAACATCTTGAACGTGTGCCTAAAATGCAGAGAATGTAACACTTGTATGAATGTACTGTAGTGACACAAAGTGAAATGGAATGTCCGTAACATTGTACTTACCATGAAGCAGGGTGGTGGGTGTGGTCCTGGGTTGCGGGTGTCTTTGAGAAACAAAGTGAAGTCTCTAGAAATCCTAAATAAGAGTGACAAGTACGATGCGGAGGAGAGCGCGTGATGGTCGGTCCTGCCGATCCTCTGAGAGTCTGGACCAAAGAATGGGCCCAAAGGCCGCTCTTGGAAAAATAAAAACATTGCAGAGTCTCATGTCAAAAAAGAATAATATGCATTTGCATCAGTTATTATGATTTATGTATTCTGTGAGTAGCTCTTAACCGGAACAAAAATGCAAATGGCCCCATTCTGGGAACCACTAACATCCAAATGGTGATCTGAGTCATGATTTGATGGACACCTGCCCAATGCGCGATTAAGTTCTTATTTGTTATTCAAACCCATTAAGGTGCAGGCAGTACGCTTCCTTGTCTGTCGGGGGCTCTCTGAGAATGAGTCCATTTTGAAGTGCGGCTCATTATACATCTCTTTAAGAATTTAGCAGCAAATCAATATTGTTTAGTCGCGGTTGCAACTAGTTGCTGGGAATCTCCTTATGTGCAACAGTACAGCTGAAGAACAGCAAGGGGCAGATGAATTATAAAATCAGCCATATACCATATGCATGCCCTGCAGAGGTTTAAAACGCTAATGACAACGTATTCAATACTGTTTATGAATTTTACTGGTACAGATTTGTATTACAGAGAAGTTCGTTGGAACCGTTTTTGTGAAAATGCAGCCCTTTGTATAATCAGATACAATCGGATGCTTATTGACCCAGATGAGGTTTAACACAAACAGAAAGGACTGTTAAATTCACTACCAGGATTTCAGTATGTAACTTAAGTCTAGTTTTTTTTTTTAGGTATGTCGCTTTTAAAGAGATTTAAAAATACTGAACAATTAACAATTAATTTAGTTTTTCATATAAATTTGTGTAATAATTATTTGATATTAAATTTCACACTTATTATTCTTAAGTGCTAATGTACGGAGTGTGGCTGAAATGTCCCTAAAGGGGCACTTTATTGCCTCTCTTTGTGACGTGTGTGATCCTCCTTGGTTGGAAACTCAGAAATTCATGGGGAACTTCCTCTTACCAAATGAACATATGTCTGTTTTTCGTGAGAAAATTTCCCCTGTTTGACCACACATTCTGTGAAACGCATAATATTTGTGATTTCGGTGGTCAGTGTGTCCCTTTTAAAGTGAATGCGGATCTTTCTGTGTAGGGAAACGAAAAGAATTTGGTGCCTTTAAATATGGTTTCTGGCTTTGGCTGAGAAATTTCTAACAGTACAAAAATGGCAAAGGCCTGGAGTGAGGCTCAGGCTTGGGCCCAGTTTATTTGGGATCTGGCCCCCATATTCAATGATACAAAGGATATTCAGCCTTTCCTTGAATGACCTACATTGTGATTGAATAATTCTAACAATAGTGTTGTTTAGAATACATTTATACACCTTTGGATCTGTGCCTCCAGGGGGGATTTGTTTAATTTATTACCTTCTTTCCCTATAAAAATTAAAACAATGATTGAGAAGCTTGCCCGTGTATATATGCCCCAAAGTATTGTGTAGTAGTGTGTAGAAAACGCAGGTAAAGCCTCTTAAGAAGTTTGACCGAATGTCATTGATGCACTTTTGGTCTTATGGCTCTCCTGGGAAGTTCAGCCCTACATTCACGTCAGCAGGAAGCTAGGAGATCCTCCTCAGCTCTTCTGAAAGCCTGAGGAGATCCAGAGGGAGGCCACAACATACCCTCCATCGAGTTGGCCCAGCCGGAGAGGATTGTGGAGGAGAGGGGAGGGATGCCTCAAACTCGTCTCAGATTCTGTTCCTATTTTAAACTTATAATTCTGCATAAGAGTGTCCGAATTGGTGCTTCTTCAATTCAGCCATTTTTAGCCATGGCCTAAAAAAATAAGTATTACAAGTGGGCGTCCTTTTTAAAATGTCCTTCATTGTTCTCGCTATGACCCCCTTTGGAACTTTTTGTCTTTGCCGGGTGTTTCTAATCAGTGTGGTGTAGCTTTATACGGACGCATGCTAAAGATGCTTTAACCGGGGGAACGGGAAGGTGTTGCATTTCTAAGTGAAGCTCCTCAGTCGAACACCGTCCAGTCGTGGGCTGTTTCTCCGCCTTCCTGTCATTAGGGTTTCCAGAAGTAATGTTTATTCCTTCTGAAAATACGCACACAATAACTGAGCATTTCCCTCTCGGTGTGCAGAAAGATGTCATGCAACCGCATAATTCCCAACTGCTTCTTTTTAAATAGCCCAGCATGCTTTGTGAGAAGGCGTTGATTGCCTGAATCTCCCCACAGCCCTGCAGGACACCTTGGTACTCCTTTTTAAGCATTGCGCCACTCTGGGAGAGGCAAATTCAGCCTTTGCGTGTTTTGATAAAAATGTAGAGCCCTTGACTTGAATCTGCTGCTGGCCTAATTAACAAAGTCTGTTGTTATGATTGTTACAGTGACACTGATCCGAAAACAGGAATTTCCTGTTGAGTTCTTGAGATGTGTCACGGCTACTTGAAAGCAATCCACTTAGAATATTTCTTATTATACCAGCCTTATTATTTGACTTATCAGTTACGTTTCTCTCAAAAGTCCAAGGGTGCCGCGCTGAATCGACTGGAGGGTGTTTGTAATTTTACCGTACATGGAAATGATTCGTGAGACTGCGAGGTCCATTTGGGTCTGTCTCATTGATCTGTTTTTGAAGATGGTCCAAAGCTCCAATCTCAGGCTGTCAGGGAGTGCCAGGACCACCACGTCCAGGCGCTTACTGCTCCAGCCTCTGCTTATTTTTAAGCGAGTGCTTTCTGCTGATGCCGCTTCCAGGACACGGCTAACGAGCCTGTAAAGGCCATACAGCGATTAAGGGAGCCGCTGGAGGGATGACATGACTGGCGGAATCATCTCCACATCTCCATCTCAGGCCGTGTCTCTTGTTCAGGTCGAGGTCTCCTCCTGGTGATTTGAACTCCTTTGGGAAATTTCAGGAAAGAAAAAGTATTTTATTAAAATCATTTACCTGCATGTAAGTTCTCATTAGGATCAAATTTGGAATTAATCTTCAAATCCCATGTATTCAAATTCAACTTCAAAGACCCCACGACCAGGTACAGTAGTGGATTGGAGTTGAAAAGATGGACGGATTTGCGGAAGAGGTGTTCTTGGCGTGAGGTGAGGGGGCTTTCGCTTAGAAAGGATAGTTAGTGTCTGACTTTGCTTTGGAGCTTTCAAAAATGTGTAGGTAAGCGCCTTTTATGAGAAATAGGATTTCTTGTGTTTTCCTTTGTTGGATTGTGGAATTTGTGCATGCTGTTTACATACTTAGCAATGAGGTCATCCGTGGAGGCCCCCCGGTTTCTAAGGTTACGGGCCTCATTGGTGCCACATGTTTCGAATTTACTCCTGATCAGCATTGACCTACATACCGTCCTTGGGGCTATACCTTGGAGTGGGAGTCGGAGACGTCTTTTTTTTTTTTTTTTTAAAGGATTTTGGTTTCCTGAGAAGGGCACCTGGTTAATATCGGCCTGTTTCGCTTTTCACAAATGAAACATCTTGTGTGGCTCAGAGACAAGCCCCATGCGGAATAGAATGCGACATCTGATATGTCCGGCAAGTGGACGCGCACTTGGACTGATTCTCCTAGATTATTTGCAAACTTTAAAAAAAAACACAAAAAAAAACATTTAAATATGGGGTACACCAGATCAGTGATTCGTGCAAGTGTTAGATAGGGCCAAAGATTAATTTACTACCAAATACACGCAGATGCATGTTAATACACAAGAAAAATACCTGAATATATGTCTAATATATATCTTAAGAAAAGTTTTTTTTTTTAATTATTTGACATTGTTGATGGGAGTAGTGGTTCTGACATACTTGGCATCCTGAAGGAAATCCACTAACCCTAACCCCCCCCTCTTCAACCTTAACCCTAACCTCCCCCCCCCCCCCACCCTAACCCCCCCAAGCTGTAGGTAAAAGTTGATAATTTGGTCAGAGGTGGGGTTGCAGTTAGCGCTTCTGCTACATCACAGGTTAATTGTCCTCTTGTCCTCTTGCTCCCTTTCCATTCATGAACATGTATACAGTTAATCAGACAAGCTCCACTTTTATGAAGCAAGAGCTGAAAGGGTTAATAAGACGGCGCGATTCTGGGACCCCAGTCAGACGGAGCTCTCGGTATCCCGATGGAAGCATAATGTGTAATAGAAAGCGGTGAATGGCAGCGGGAGAGGAAGACGGGGCAGTGAGATGGCAAAAAGAGAGAAGAACAAAGTAGGTGAAAAGTAGGAGGGATAGAGGGGAGGGGAAGAGATGGAAACTTGTGCTCTGGGTGGAGCCAGGCGGGGGGGGGTCAGTGGGAGGAGGAAGAAGCCAGTTTCACTGAGGTCCCGACGCCAGCAGAGGAAATCCTGAGATACACACACGGCCTCGTGCACGCCTGCACCGTGCTGGCCCCGCCGCTCAGGAAGAGGAGCGTCTGCCTCGCTGCCCGCCTCGCTGCCCGCCTCGCCTCCGAAAGGTAATCACACACCGCTAATCTCGGTACCGCGCTGTTTTCCTGAGGTTGAAAAAACCTCAATTCTCATATAAATTGGGTAAATTGCTATTCCTCACGCTAGATTTCCCCCTGCGTTCCCACATCATACAGTTGTTCTTGTGATTTATTTAGATGACTGACTTTTTGGGCTGTTTTTCTTGCTGATATGCAGTATTTTATTTTTTTTGTTTGCTTTTATAAATACAATCTTATACAGACTTGAGGCTTTCTGAGAAAGTGAACTTCCCAAGGGCTGCAGCTGCTCTGTACGCGTGGGGGTTTTATAAAATGTTTGAGGGTTTTTATAAAAATCTGTTTTGGCAGGCTGACCCCAAAGCTTGAGTTGTTCATCTGCAGGGTATTGGGTTGCTATACTGACCCGTAGAGCTTTCTGTTTAATGAAAGTGTTTGGACAATGAGATTATAATCAGCTGTATGATTTAATACCCCCCAGCCCCCCCCCCCCTCCTCCCGTCACCCGACTCCCCAGCTGTCTGTTATGACAGCATGTGAAGCCCCATTTTCCTGCCAGTCTCTAAACCAAACAGAAGCTTGACTCCTCTTCTTCTGAGCTATCTCGCAGTCCTCTTCTCATGTTTAGCCTGACACCTCACTGCCAGCGAAGGGGGGTGGGCAGGGGGTGGTTGGTTGGGGGGGGAGGGGTGCTCGAAAAATACCATATTTCCCTCATGAAGTTTTCAGAGACGGAAGGATGATTCCCACTTGACACGTCCACTATAGCTTTTCCTTTGCCCGTGACTTAAGCGCTGCCCGTCTTCCTCGGCCGTCTGAATCACTTCTCACCCTCAATTGAGTGATTTGTTTCTTTTTAAAGCGTGTGATTCATTTCTGTTTGGAATCTCAGCGGCATCTGGAATTCGTGATGATCGCCGATTGTCCGAGGACGCCGGGTGACAAAGCCGTGTGCTCGGTTATCTGCTCACCACCAAGGAATTTCCAGCTCATATCTCGGGAGATGCTCCCCGAGCTGGAACGCCGGTTCAGAAGTTAACCTGAGGCCTAAACCGCCACTTGGCTTCATCTCACTTGCCCCGCAATGAAAGACATACTATTGCAACATTATTAGTGTTTATGGTCTATCTGCTAGAACTGCAACTGTTGTTTATTTTCTCAGCCGTGGGCCATAATCGCAATAACGTTTGTGTATATTAGTAGCTTGCCTTTGTATAATGGTCAATGGCTTTTAAACTCAAGTAATGATTCCGTTAGAATGAAGAGGTGTATTTTCTTTCAGCTTGCTGGTATCTAAAAGGCTTTACGTCATTAAGAGCAGGGATGTTTTTGTTTGCCTCTTTGTTTGTTTGTTGGTTGGTTTGTTTGTGACTGACTGAATGAATGAGTGATGTGCATTATAAGAGCATCCGATGCCTTCATTTGACACAGAAGCCCACTGTAGTCTACCCTACCTTCAAAGACAGGGGTCCAGGATCAAATAACAATGAGATGAAATATATAAAGATATAATGTACTGTATGAGGACACATGGATTTTAAGGTATAGTTGACTATCGCTTTCCAGATTTTGCTGGTCTGAAAGTACACATCGACTGAGACAACAGACGAGTTCGAGCAAAATCCAGCACGTTTTGTGTCCTTCAGGGCCGAGACTTGATGCCTCCGCATTAGATAATCATCTTAGCATATCATCTATGTTAATATCTTGGCACTGTGAGGCATCATCATCGACAGCAGAATCCACAGTTGTGGGGCTTTAAGTTTGTCAAAGACGCACAGATTCCTGCACGGTCTGAAATGGGAGCCATTGTCCTGGAGGTTTTCCCAGAGGTGGGGAGGAGTTCAGATCCCGGGATGACTGATGGTTCTGAGCACCCTGGATTGTGATGGTGACGCCCCCCAGTTACAGCTTTTTGGATGGACCACCTCGTGGCAAAGTTATATTCCCTTTCACCTGTTCTCTACCTCGCCGGGAAACCATGTCATGAAACGAGGCCAGCGTGAATCACGCTGCTTAACGATGCGATAAAGAAGCCAAGTGTATAACGAGCACGAAGTCCTCATCATCTCAGCAGTGCTGTCAAAGGGGTCGCCAGGTTAAATCCTCGACAGCTGTGAGGAACGTGCGCCTTCTGACGGACTTGGTGTGCGGCGTGGTTTGGTGTAATTGTGTGGTCATCTGTGAGTTCAGCTCTTGGCCGTGAGCTTCCACTGATACGCTCATATGCTCATATCAGTGATAACTGTCACATCAGGATTTCATGATATAATGAGTATGATAGTCTGCTGGTTGTCCAGCAGCTTGGTCACCTCCTCCCCTTCGTTGGGTGTCCGAGGTACCCGGTTAATGTGAAGCTTCTCTGCCGGTTCTCTATTGATCACCGGAAGGAAAGAAGAAGCAGCTCTGGAGGGGATTAGGAGCCCATTACTGCTGAGGCACAGCACCCTGCCTCCATCCTCACTCCCATGATGAATCGCTTTATTCAATAACCATCACTCAGCTCTCCTCCGCTTCCCATGAAGATGAGCCGGTAGATAAAGAGCCTTTGGACGTTCTCCGTTTGGCTGGGAAGGGCTGGGGGGCTCCGTAAATCTTTGATGCTCGCCTCACCTGAATGTCCACCTGCGGGAAAGACACACACGTCGGCCTTTTTACTGCAGCCACGGAGAGAACGTGCTGAACTCTAGTCACGCCGCACATGGAGATGAATCTGCACAGGGTACCCAGAGAACCCGGAAGCTCTGGCGTTCAGCAACGTGGAAGCCATAAGGCATTTCCGTGATTGGCAGAGCCCAGATAAGGGTGAGATTAACTCAATTTTAATTTGACTGCGGTCAGTACACTGCACAGACTCTGCCCCGCCTACCGCTGTCCCTTTCGCCAATACAGGAGTTAATATTCTCACGCCATCATAAATCCTTATCGGCAGCGAGGGGCCCTGATGATGTCACAGCCTTTTTGTAATCACGGCTCTCTAATGGGAAGCAGACCACCTCCTTAAAGCCGGGGCTCCACGCGTGTGTGGTTTCCCTGCCGCAGCCTTCTGCTAAACAGCTGTGTGTGCGATGGGTTAAAAATAGGCGGAAGCCCTCAGCAGACGACCTTGGGCTAGTCGGGTCCGGCATCACCTATCGCTCCCCGGTTAACCCACAGCTCACCATGAATAGTAAAGTGCCAGGCAAAAAAAAAAGAAATCAGGGAAAAGGAAGCGAGTAGCAGCCTGTGCTCATCTGCATCTCCGCCAGCCGGGTCGCCTGGCACGTCGCGGTATTTTTACCTGCGTGGCCCACAAAAGGGACCCCAAAAGAATGCGTCCTAAATTCAGAAAGTGGAGCGGATGTGTTGCCCCGTGTGCAAGGCACCCGTGTGTTCCAGATCTCAGGGCCCCAATGTGCGTCTTTGAGCGGTCATGCTCACGCTTTCCCACAATCCTTCACTTCACCACAGGACAAACGCGTCCCTCTTGCCATGGCGTGCGGCTCATTTGTGTTTTCCTTCCACGATGCACGTGTCAGAGGGCCGCTCTCGCTAGTCGTCTTGCCACCGTGAGAATCGCGGTCGGCCAATGAGAATATGGGGATTGAGCGTCTGCCTCTGCCTCTGCCTCTGCCTCTGCTAGGGAGGGGAGCCAGCAGTGGCCGGGCAGGATGATATCCCGGGAGGCCCTGTGCCTTCCCCGTGACGGCTTCGCCGTTTCCCAGGACTCCATGGAAGACTACTGGAGCGAGGTGAGGAACATCACGGAAAGTGGGCCCGTCTGCCAGGAGCTTCTGCAGGAAGAGCACAGCGTGGATGGTATGCCAGCCCCGGGGGGGTGCGATGCCGGTACTCTCTGCAATGTCGTTACGTGGGGTTGTGGGATCTCACCGAAGGGTTATGGGAGCTATTACATGGAGTTTTGGGTTCTGTCCACAGATGTCTGGTTTGCTGACGTTCTCTGTGTCTGCGGATGTTCCCAGAGGCGGAGCTTGAGGAGGCGTGGCTGCAGGAGGCGGGGCTCTCCACCTTGGTGTCGGGGGCCTCGGGGGACACGCCCGCCGAGGCCCTGCTCTCCACGCTCACGCGCTCGCAGGCGGCCCTGGTACAGAAGCGGCTGAACAGCTACACTCAGACCCTGCGGAGGCACAACAGGCAATCTGCGCGTCACGTGAGGGACATCTTCCCGGGATCGGACCCTGCGGTGAGTCAGGCCTATAACAACCAACCCCCCCATGTCCCAGTGTCCTCCCCACTCTTTCCATTCTCTTGACCATTCTTTTGATTCAGAAAGTGGCAACATTTTCTGTCAGACGTGCCATTATTGTCCAGTTCAGCCAGAATAAAAGATAAAGTATGAAATTAATTTGGAGTGATAATTAAATGAGGGTCCTTTGTGGTACCTAGGGACCTCTGGAACTGGTACAAAGTATAACAATAGAAATATGGCCTAAAGGAATGGACCAAACCTGTTCCCTTTGATGTGTAAAGCAGTACATTAGTGTCCCTGTTATAGACCATCCCTCTAGGTCTTAGAGTCACCTTAACAATCAACCAATCAGTGACAACACAGAGAACACAGGTCTACACCAGAGGTAAGACATTGAGGGTGAAGGTGGTGGTGTGTCTGTCCATTCCTTTCTGAGAACGGGGATCTTTCCGGGACCCCTTCACACAGCCCCTCGAGGCCGTCCTTATTCCAGGGACGGACTAAATGGCCGGTCTCCTTTCAGACGTCCCCAAATAGCCGGTCTCCTCTCGGACATCCCCAAATAGCCGGTCTCCTCTCGGACATCCCCAAATAGCCGGTCCTCTCTTGGACGTCCCCAAATAGCCGGTCCTCTCTTGGACGTCTCCAAATAGCCGGTCTTCTCTCGGACGTCCCCAAATAGCCGATCTCCTCACGGACGTCCCCAAATCGCCGGTCTCCTCTCGGACATCCCCAAATAGCCGGTCTTCTCTCGGACGTCCCCAAACAGCCGGTCTTCTCTTGGACGTCCCCAAATCGCCCGTCTTCTCTCGGACATCCCCAGCACGGCGGCTTTGGGAGACACTCCTGCTGGCTTCGCAGTCAGCGACTAGGAAGTCCCAGGTAGCAGGCGAAGGCATTTGCATGTGACGTGTGGTGTTCAGATACTGGAGAGGAACCGAGAGGTGGCGGGGGTCAGGGGTCAGGGGTTGTAAATCGACATTGTTTTGGCTGCTCACAAGCCTGGCTGGAAGTGAATTGTGAACTGCTGTGGTCCTGTGACAGGGCTGCTTACGTTCATGGTGGGGGGTGGGGGGGGATGTGGCTCAGTCTGCGGAGGCAGGCCTCTCAGCTCGGTTTGCCGGAGGTGCCGAGGCCGTGAGTCATGTCAGGCCTTCTTCTAAGCAGCGGTCATCTGGAGTCTTCCTTGGCCAGTTCTTCGGAGACCATCTTACAAAGCGGAGCAGTGCCGAAGCCGTAGCGTGAGTGATAAAGGCTCTCGATTAAAAAACCCGATAAAAGGAAACCATATACGGCCGTCCCTCAGACGGGCACGCAACAAATAGTTTGAAAGGCAAATCACACACGGTTTTTATCGCAAATTGCTTTGCATTCAATAGCCCCGCGCACTTCAGTCTGTCGGAAAAAAAATAATAATTGCGACAGGTTTACATTAGACTTTGAAGTGAGGTAAATACTCCATTCTGCTGGGTTTCGTGCTACATTTACGCCGCCATGGTTAATGTGTGTACAGTTCCGATCTGTCTCAGCTGGAGTTTTGGTGACTGTTGGTTTTATTCATTGTTTGCTTTGCTAGCAGTGAGCAGATTTGTTGATATTCAGGCTCCTTTGAATGTTCTCCATCTGTTTGGCTTTTCCGGCTTTCATCTGCCACCAATGAGTAACAGGCAAAAGCAGGATAGTTTTCAGAATATTTATCTGAAGACAGGCACATATCGCATAAATATCGGCCGTCGAAGAGCTGCACATATTTTGCTTATCCATTCAGGAATTTGCATTTTACGCACTTCTCTGTGTCTCCCCTGACTCAATGTGATATCGATGGAGTGATTCAGACTGATAATAGTCAAGAAACAGCTGATTGTCCTTTACAACCTACCACTGTCCATCCCTGTCCAGCACAGCCAATCCCTGTCCACCACAGTCCTTCACAGCCAATCCCTGTACACTACAATCCTTCGCAGCCAATCCCTGTCTACTACAGTCCTTCATAGCCAATCCCTGTCCACTACAGTCCTTCACAGCCAATCCTTGACCACCAAAGCTTCTCCTTACACTGAGGCCCATTTCCGGCTTGCCTTTGGGCTACCCTGACAGACTCTCTCATTCTCTCCCGGCAGCCTGGACAGCCTGCTGATTCAGGCCCCCAGATCTCGCCTGCTGGTCAGCTTCCAGTCAAGGTGCCCGCCTGGGCCCCAGCGCGAGGTGAGCCAAGCCTGACTCCTCCACCCCCACCCACCGCTTAGAGAGCGGCACTGGTCAGGGATGGAAATCAGTCCAGCTACATTCATCTCGTGTTTATTGTAACTCCAAACCACAGAAGCTCCCCTGGGTAATAACCTAAAATAACCTTTCAAAAAGTCCTCTTCCACCCCCGCCTTGCTTGCCTCTTTTGGTTTTTGGTCATGCATATGAGTCATGTGGTTCCTCATGGACGCCTCCCGTTGCAGGGGAGGGCAGCGGGTCGGGCTGCGAGCCCGTGAGGGAGACCCTGCAGTTTGAGGTGCCCTATTCCGAGGGACTGGCAGCCATCCGCAGGGAGCACGACTGTCCGGACTGCCACAGGACCCGGAGGGACGATGGAGCCCTACCTGTGAGTGCCCCAGTTTAACCCCCCCCCCCTCTCTCAATGCCAGTCACACTGACCAGTGTTGGGAGAAGCTACCAGAGTAATCCATTACAGACAGCGGTGGAAAGTTCGGGTCCAGAAAGTACAAATCCATACCAAGGGTTTTTAGTCAGCCAACCAGTTGAGTATAAAGAGTCACAATCACAATGTACTCAACTGGTTATTTGAAACAAAACCTTTACTGATGTTGACAGTGTTCCTATAGAGTTCAGATCCAATTCATTTGAACCCACTGGTCAAGTGGTTAGGGAGAGGAGCTTTGAGCAGCTACTCCTGCTGTAGCGCCAGAATCTGAATTTTCTATCTGATTTGTATTCTGAACAAAGACTGCATGTCCTGGTTGTTGCTGACTGCATGTGTTCATATTATTGCACGTTATTATTTACTTACCTGTGATGTTGTGCATAATTCGAATTATGACCGATTGAATTAATGTATGAATTGATTAGTGGAAGGAGGCTTTTTAACATGCAGGCTTCCTGAAGGGCCATGCTTGTTGACGTTCATACCTCTTATCTCTTTTTTTTTTTATCAAGGTCTTCCTGCCCCCTACCCCTAAAATGGGCCTGACAAGAGTTCAGGACCTTTCCTCAGAGGACATGAAGAAGATTAGCTACATCGCCCTGATCGAGCTGACCACGTTTTTCGACACCCTGGGCATCGAGCTGAAAAGGAACCGGCTGACGCGCAACAAGGCTCGCGGTGGGTCGAGCGATAGGAAGGGGATTGTGTCTCTGTCAGGCCTTCCAGTGTACCATTCACACATACCAAGTCCTAAACTGGTCTCTGTCAGGCCTT
>JAABNY020000106.1:563781-588626 GCA_015164015.2 Brevimyrus niger | reverse complement strand
GGGGGGGGGGCGGGGGGGGGGGGGGGGGGGTTGTAGGTGCACGAGCCTGTATCCAGAAATAACTAAATGGGGTCCCTCTTCATGGATTTCAGTGACCAGGGGTCTAGGGTGGGTTCAGACTCATATGTTTATTGCCTGGCTACATGCCTAATCAGTAATAAAAAGAATCGTGGCAGTTCAAACCCCAAATCCATTATTTCCCTGTGCGGCTACATGCCAGGAAGTGCAGCAGAGGCCGTCCTGCTCCCCCCAGGCCCCCTGCACAGCCCTAGCCTGATATGTAAACAAGAAGGCAGCCCCCTCCCCCATCTCTTGCTTGTGGTTTGGCCTCGGTTTAGGGGTACTGCTGTGGTCCTCGCGTGCGTCTGGCCGCCTTGCTCCAGAACGCGGGCCCGGAAATCGGGGGCCCACCTCATCCCCGTATGGCGCCTCAATGGTCGCATCCCCAACCTGAACCTGCCGACCACTTAAGAGTCAAGAAGGCGCATGGCTATTGGGTTTCCCGTGGCTGGACGGGCGAACACATGGTAGCGGTTAGCGCCACTTGGCTATGTCTCCTCAAGGAAAGAGCAGGATGATAAGCAAGTGTGGGGGGGGGGGTCCTCCTTCTACCACCAGCACCTGCGGCAGGAGCTGGAAGCCAAGTTCTACGAGGACCAGTTTGACTGGGAGCAGGTGCGGCACAACGACGCGGCCGGCCTGCTGAAGATGTTCATCCGGGAGCTGCCCTCCCCCCTCCTCACCCAGCAGCATCTCCCCGCTTTCCTGGCTGTGCAGAGTGAGTCCCGTCCCACAAACCAGAATCTGCCATTCCGCTCCTCAGGGAAGATCCCGGTGACCCTGGCCTGCATCGCTGACCGCGTTCACAGTGCATAACACACAAAGCTGCCTGTATTTCACATTCATACGTGTACATTGTAACATACCCACAATAGACCCGTATTTTTGTACCTTCGGGCCTATAATAGACACATGTAATATATCTATATATCTATATATTTTGTAATATTATGGCACTTTCTGGATTACACTTCGTTGCCTTGTACTCGTGACATGTGCAGTGACAATAAAGTTGAATTCTAATTCTAATTTTAATTCTATTTCAGCCAGTCCTTGCTGGACATCCGTCTCTGATGCTGAAATTAATATACAGGACTTATGTGTCAGTGTTCACATACTTATTTAGCTGATGTAGTATTTATTTAGGGCTTTGTCTTTGGCCTCTTTACTGCCTCATTGCAGATCACTCATTCCGATGATTATACATGAAAAGATTCTAGTATTATAGTTTAACTGGCTCCTAAATACTGTAAATTTGTGAGATGTTGTTCTTATTCACACACTGACACCTTGTGGTGTCTTTAAGTACTGCAGCTGTTCCTGAGATGGAGTAAGGCTTTGTGTTTTCCTAGCACCCCGTTCATCCTTGCTGTTGTGAAGATCAAAAGTTCAAAATGCTGCTACTTTCTCCAGAGTCTTTTATGTACTGAAACTGTAGTACTTTTATGGCTGAAACTCCCCAGAATTTGTGACCTGGGTGTGCATGAGAAGGTGATTCTGCTTTCGGTGATCGATGTTGATCTGCTTGCCAGATATCGCCACGTACAGAAATCAGATCCAAGCTTTGCATCTCCTCATCATGCTGCTGCCTGAAGCCAACAGAGACACACTGAAGGTATGAAACCTTCAATCATCACCACCTCACGTCAGGCTGAGGCACACAGCATATCTCTAACACCATGTCAGCAAACGTAAAGACTGCTTGGTGATCATGGTCAGAAGGTCTTTGGAAAATCACTTGGTGGAGGGGATCCTAGTGATTTATGTCCTTTAATGATGGCCAAAACGATGCCTGAGCGGAGTATCGTGGTATCGTGGTATCGTGGTGTGACTTACGGCCCTCATGAAGCATTCGTGGTCCTTCTTGACCTCATTGAATGGTGCTTTAGGACTCCTTTTTGCTATGCTTTTAGCCCTAACTAAAAAGTGAGAGCACCACCTAGTGGGGTCAAAAAGTACAGCATGTGGTTCATGAAGTGCCGTTTTGGCCGCCACTAATGTCCTCCTTCATGGTCTCCAAGGCTCTGCTGGAGTTCCTCAGGAAGGTGGTGGCCCATGAGGAGGAGAACCGCATGAGCCTGTGGAACGTCTCCATGATCGTCGCGCCCAACCTCTTCATCAGCCGGAGCAAGAACGCGAAGCTGGAGGAGATGCAGGGCGCAGCGGGGGCAGCCCACCTGGTGCGGCTCCTGATCACCAGCCAGGACCTCTTATGGACGGTGGGTGCGGAACCGGCCCATGTCCGCGTGACCGATGGCCGCGGTGCTGACTGCCCGTACCTGCCCTCCCCAGGTCCCCTGCTTCCTTATCTCCCACCTTAGGAAGCTGAACGAGGCCTCGGTAGGGAAGAAGATGCTGGGGTCAGAGAAGAGCAAGAGGAAGCTGCTGAGGAGGTGGCATATCGATCGCAATAAGGGAGAGAAAACAGAGGTATGCTGCAGGTCTGACGTTGTTACGAGCGCCACCTAGTGGGCGGATGACCAAAGAGTCTGACTTTAGTGAAAAAAGTTTTAATTATCCCGAGTAACTGCAAAACTGATCGCAATTCTAATTAATTAACATGCAGGTTACTTCAGCTTCATGCTAATGATTTGCTTAAGCCCGTGATTTCAATTAATTTTGGATGTGACCGCAGTCAGTTTCCGTCTACTAAAAAGTACACGTAGCATTCCGTAAGTGCCCCGGTGCTCATTAACCAAGTTTTGTTGAGTTGCATTTGCATCCTAATTAATTTCAAGTGAATTTTAGCGATTAAAGAAGGGAGGGGGTACCTGCCTGCTAGACGTGGGTGCACTTAACAGCCACTCGCAGGGGTGACTGCCATGCTTATAATAGTTCCCATAGAGCAGATGTAAATGGAGCTGGATTGAAGGTCACGTGACCTGGGCTCTGGGCCAATCAGGGGTGATGCGTGTGTCTCTTACACAGCTGGTCGGCCTCTTGGGAGAAGGCCTCATCCGTGTGCACGCCCCCCTGCACGCGAAGGTGTCCATGGCCCTGCTGCTGGACGGCGAGACCAAGGCCAAGGACGTCATGGCGCGCTTCGACTGCGAGAACGGCGCAGTGCCGGGGTGTGTTGTGCGCGGGCGCCGCCCCACATTTTTCCGCAAGCATGAATCGGAGGGACAATTGGCTGATTCTGCTCCCGTTTTTCTTTTTTTTTTCTTTCCCAGGAGAGGATCTCGGAGCTGTGGCAAACGTCACCGACAGTATTTATTCGAGGTTGGGGGCAATATAGGTAAGCTGCCCTCCTCGCCTTCTGGTGAGAGCGGTTTGCCGAACTTCTCCAGGGTGTATCCTGCTAATGCTTTTGTCATCGTAAACACGCGGTGCTAACTGCGTTGTCCCTTCCTGTGAACGTTGTCCCTTCCTGTGACGCGATTCACATTTCAGGTGAACGCTGCTTAGATCCTGACACCTACCTTCTGGACCTGTACCGGGTCAATCCCAACTGCGAGTGGATCTTTAAGCCCAGGAACTCCTGAGGAGCCGCTAACTGGATAAGGAACTGGCGATGGAGTCGCAGTGAAGCACTGGGGGGGGAGGGTCAAGCGGCCCCCCACTCATCCAAACACCCACCGACCCACCCGCCTGCTGTTGATAAGGGATGTGTGCGTTGGGAGCCAGGAGGACAGAAAGTCCAGGGAAATAATGCTGGTTTGGCCATTGAACACTTGTGTGATCCACAGTGTGAAGGGGTGTCAACAACAACAACAACAAGCTCTTGAGAACGAAGAAGCTGTCGTCAGTCATTCTTTATGTATCTGTGCCTTGGCCATCAAGGCAAAGAGGAACTAACGTGACAAGCTAAGGATTAAAAGGCTAATGTTTCTTTTGCTGTTTTCTCTTGGCTGAGCTTTCCTTCTCCACGACCAAGAGGAGGTGCCACGTCCTTAGAAATCCTAGTGACCAGCGCCCAAGTGAGGCTCCCCCACACCTCCCAGTGCTCCCAGTTCACCTACACGTGCAATATCTGAATCAGTAATAACTCATGCCTTGGTATTACAGGAACTGCAAACACTACTAGAGTTTTTTTTTTGTCCATGTGACCTGGAAAGTGGATGTGGCGTGCAGCCTGTGTGCAGTTTATGAGCAACACGATCACACCAACATCAACATTTAGCCCTCAAGACGGTGATGGACCTTATTACCAAAAACTGCCTCTTTCTTCAACTTTGTGAATAGCAAAGACTGTCGTTGCATGAGTTCTGGAAAATTCTGTACCTACAAATAAGGATACAATTTATCACAAGGAATGAGTATTACGACGGCGACCGCGACGGGGCCTAGATGAGAGGCATCCCACCTGGCACAGTGTTAGACATTCAACACGCTTCCTGCAGGATTAAGTTGGAGACTCATGACAGTCTGCCAGTGACATGGACTCATCAAAATGGGCTTTGACCTGGTGTGTTTTGTTGCTTTATGAAAGATAAACTTCCATTTTTATTGGTATTGTGTATATATATATATATATAAATATAAACCTCATTTTTCACAATGCAAGTCCTGCTTTTGTCTGTCATATATGTTATGTGCACTTTGTATAGCTATGTTTGGTTATTTCTAAAACAAGAAGTAATTATACTGTTCATTCAGCAAAGTAACAGATACACAGACATACCATTGCTGACAAATTGCACATTTCCAGAGTTTCAGAGGCTACAGGGTTTCCTTTAATATTAGATTTTCTTCAGGACCGATGAACTGTCTTCTCATGACCAAATATTCACAGTTACAAAGGCCCCAGTGGAGGCTGTGCAGGAAATACCATACGCTCTGTGGTGCCCTCAGCCATCTGCTGGCATGTGGGTGTGTGCTGTGACCATAACAGGCTGCACTGCCTGATTCTGTCCGAGCCAAGTCTCTAACATCAGTCCCTGAGAGGTCAGAGTCGCAAGCTTGGTCTTTAATTCATTTTAAACCCGTAAAAGGCATGGTCAGAGAGAAGCATCAATGACATTCCTGCCATCCCACCATCTTTCCCTGAAATGGCGTTCAGGTTGACTCGTCAGAGTCGGCAGAATGAAAAATGATTGGTTCCAAGAGATAACCAATCAGATTGTAGAGGAGGCCGGTTCAAGCAACTAGTGGGAGGCGGGACCAACCAATCAGATGTCTTGGTCCCCCCCTCCTCTACAATCTGATTGATTATCTCTTTGCCCTCAGAACATTTTTGTATAAGTAAAACTCTCATGAGCTCAAGCTTGCAGCAGTGAAGAAGGCTATTTGATTATTCTGTGTTTCACGGGAAATACTTATAAAATGGAATGTTTTGAGTTCTATTTTTAAACCCTGTATACAAAAACCTTCAAAACTGCTTAATGGTTTCCCATGTGCATTTAAAGTACCATCAATGTGCACATGGAGATAGAAATTAATTCAATAAGTCATTTCTTTTGACTTCAGCACAAATAAACAGGCTTTCCTTAAATAAAAAACTTGGCATTTTTAAAGGCTCATTTTGTCACTATGAGGTCAGAGTGCCGGGCCTGGGCAGGAGTGCGGGAGGACACCACGGAGGTCAAAGGTCGAGCTGAAGTCAAGGGCGTCAGTCAGGTGACCCTTGATGAGGCGGAGTTTGCGCATGCAGCCACGGAACGGCGTGTTGATGGTCAGGCAGTTCTGCTTCACGTGATCTGTGGGGGGGTCAGTGGGGGGGGGGGGGGTAGAAATGGGCAGGTTCGTTGAAAAGACAGCCGAGGACAGCTTGGCAAGATGCTCTTACGGGGTCCTGCAAACTGTTAGTGTAAAGCACTAAAGAGAAACCGAACCCAGTGAGTTTAAATGAACTCCACATGTTGGAAGAATGCGATTTGGGGACGGATTAAAGAGCCAAAGTGCAAACAAGACGGATCGATGCACAAGGCTGCGTGTTTCGCATTTACGCGGCGCTACGCAAAAGCGAACCCAGACATGAAACAGTTCTACTCAAACCGTAACACTAAACCAGTGTGTCGGGGCTCTGCACGACGGGCGGAAGCTCGTTACCGGGAAAGCCGCCCACGTAGATGGGGTCGTTGGTGTCCGCGGAGGTGGACTGCGGGTGGGGGTTGTCCACCTGGCTCATGGTTCCATCCACCGTCAGACTCAGGCCGTGCTTGTTCTTATTGGCCAGCACGGAGTGCCAGCGGCCGTCGCAGAGGGCTCCGGGGCGCCGCGGGGCCCACGACACCGAGAGACGTCCCGCCCCATTGTTCACGTGGAAGAGTAGCTACAGGCCGGGAGCAGGGTCAAAGACAGCCATTATTACTACCAGGCCGTACACCACCGAATGACAGGAGAAACACAGTGAGAAAGCCCACATGGGGGATACGGCGGGCAGGCCCCGCGTCTCAGAGGGACCGGTCGTCCCAGGTCTGGGTTCAGGTGGGAGGGGATATATGTCACGGGGGCCCAGTCTGTCCCAGGTTAAGGAATACTGCAGAAGATATGCTGGCGGGAGGGAGTCTGGGCAGGACGCCAGTCCATCACGGGGCACACGTGCATATAAGGGCAATTCAAACCGCGGAGGACTCCAGCACGGGGGATAACATGGGATCTGAATACATCCAGGTGTGGGAATCAAACCCACGACCCTACATGAGTGAGATAGTAGTACTGCCCACTGAGGCACTGTGCCGCCTAAGACAATGACAATCCTCACTATAGATACCGAGAGGAAGATGACAACCACATGGAGTTTAAAGTGACCATTATAGTACAGCACTCAACACATGATATTAACAGGACAGTGATATTTACTAGTATAACACATTTAGGTACACATGCACATTGCATAACCCTCTATCAAAGGTACACGTGCACATTGCATAACCCTCTATCAAAGGTACATGTGCACATTGCATAACCCTCTATCAAAGGTACACGTGCACATTGCATAACCCTCTATCAAAGGTACACGTGCACATTGCATAACCCTCTATCGAAGCCTCCTTCATATTTATTTCTGGGGTCGTGGCCCCTGACACCCACCTTCCCACTGACAAATTCCAAGCCTATGGCGTCCACCTTGGCACTGCTGATCCCCAGCAACACACCATCCATCTCTGAGGTGCGGAACTCCAGGGCAACGACCAGGTCTGAGCGTACCTTGTAGCCCTCTTTCCCTGGGAAAGGGGGGGGGGGGATGGTAAGCTCTACATTGCAAGCCTGAAGCACAGTCTGGGATAACCTGTGTGACACCGCAGTGGTTACATGGGAAATAACTGGACATTGAATTAAAGGTAAATTGACTTGAACATTGACAATTGGGCCATCGGCAATGAAGAATATGACGCCACGATTCACGTTCGTGTACGCAGACAGAGTCACGGCTTAAGCGGGGAAACGGACGTGAGCGCGTGGTGATCAGTGTCGGCGCACAAGCAACCAAGGAGCCGAGGCAGAGGCGGAGGAAAATTAATCTGACTGGTTTTCCCCAAGTCAAAAAATGGACAGCTGCCTGATCGGTTAACCAGGAGTAAAACCCGGTGACCAGTCATACAAAAAAAATCCCAAAACAGTCCCTTCTGCAACCTGCCTCATCCATCCATCCATCCATCCATCCATCCATCCATCCATCCATCCATCCATCCATCCATCCATTATCGTAACCACTTAATCCCCACTGGGGGATTCTATCTATCCCGGGATCCCTGGGCGCAGGCAGAACCTGTCACAGGAAAACTTAAAATCCTTCACATCAGCTGCACACCTTAACAGCCAAAAGAATTAAACAATTAAATCATTACAAGACAAAATCTGATGGGAAGCCTGTCACAGTCTGAACAGCGTAGCTGTCTCAATGTTAGCTGCTAATGTCCATTCAGTGACAGAGGTGTGAAAACGGCAAGGGCTGCGAGGCCTACCAAACGCAGCGAAGCCTGTTCCGTTGAAGAAGGTTCCCTCCTGGGCGTGAGTGAAGCAAGGGGCGACACGGGAGGCCTGGATGGGGCTCTGGGTGTCCAGGGGATGCCCGTTCAGGGTGACATCCCGGACACAGCCAGCTATGCTGTGTGTCACCTGAAGAGACGTGCAGGGGGGGGGGACGGTTTTTTTAATGCCGTGACAGGGCACGGGACACGGTCGCATGTTAGGGCACACTCACGTTGCCGATGTTTTTGGCGGTGTAGTTAGAGGGCAGGCCTCCCAGGTAAAGCACATCCTGCACGTCCAAGGTGTTGGCTTTCCCGTTGGCCTGGACGGGCCCCGAACTCCTGCCGTCCACGCTGACCGCCACGTTCTTCTTCCCGAAGTCGGCCTTCACCTGCAGCCGCAACAGAGCTATCAGCAAGGTGCCCCCCTGATACACCCTGGAATTTAAATTAAATCTGATCTGATATCGTTCAACTTAAAATTACTTGTCGCCCCTGATACCCGGACTCACTAATAATAATTGGGCCTAAGTTTAAGATGGACCCTAAACGTTTCGTTTACTCGCACTTTGCAGACACTCCCTTAGTCTCATACGCTAATTAAATGTTATTTGTAACAAGAAAGTTTTTTTCTTTCTCTTCGGTAAAAGTCGAAGTTAGTTAAGGAAACAAAGAATTTATTGTTAGCAGAAGACCAATGAGGACCAGTGCATAACCTCGATGATTTCTTTTATTATTATTATTAAGTGGATCATTCTGGCGAGAGGCTAATTAGCATCACGAATCCCGTTAGCGTTTGAACTCTGGAACTGCTGAACTTGAATGTGTTCATGTACTGTGATTAATTTAGTGAAGGGTAGCTTTAGGAAAGGAAAGAAAAACGTGGTCAGGATGTGATTGCAGGTTTTGCTTCGGTGTGATAAGGTGCAGGCTAAGGTGAGTTTCAGCTCAGTAATTGGCTGCTTGAATCTGCAGGCCAGTGACGCTCGTCCAAGTCGTGGGCTAACAACGCGAGACACCAACTACCGTCGACGTCTTGTCCAACTTGACAATAACCGTTAATCATTTTTCCACGTAAAATTAACTAAGGATAAAGATAAGGAAGTATAGTTTGGTAAATATACTGCAACCAATTTTTTTTTTTTTTTTTTTAATATTCCCGCCAAAATGGAGTTTACTGCAGCCTCTGTCGTCATGGCCATTCCCAAGCATCCTGCCTTTGGACCGCCATGCTCCGGGAATTCAGTAAAAGAAAATTTAAACAAACGAAGGAGATGGAGAACGTCGTTTCAGATTAACTTTTTCGAAGATTTCAGGGTCTTCATGTTCCCCTTCCCATTGTTACACATAACGGACTGAGTGAACTGGTTAAACAATTGAAATTGGTTGTTGTCATTGTTTATACATTTACACAATGTTCAATTTTTTTCCCCGGACATCAAATGTCTTTGTTCTTGTGGAGGGTGGCGGGTCAGTGGCCAACCAGGAAACAAAATTGATTTCCAGAAGAAAAATTAACTTTGCTGTTACTATTATCATAGTTTTAAAAAATCTGATCTTCACTCTCCCACACAGGTCGTAAAAGAAAAACAAGTCTTTTACGTTACATTTAGTTATTGCATAATGCTCAGGAAGTGTGCCAAAAAAACGTTTAGGTTACTTCTTTAAATTATGCTGGGGAAATTGACAATAACAACAGTAATAATAATAGTTACTATTATTATACAATATGGAATATATAATGATTTTATTGACTATCCCAGTGGTCACCCAGTGATTTTACAGCATTGCTGGTACACGCAAGATTCCCATTTCTGCGACCCAGATTTGATTCGAGGGCAGCGTGTGGCTCCGTGGGCTACGCCTTAGTGCCTGTGTTTATAAGGTCACCGGTTCGAGCCTGGCCTCGGTACATCTGCAGGTCGGCTACGGAGAGCAAGCCGGGGGAGGTGTAAAGAGAATTTCTCCAAGGGGGTAGATAATAGTTGTTATTTTAATGAAATATTTAAGAAACTTAAACTGATAATGAGGTAATGCTGGAGCTCGCCCTGATGCTAATCTTGTATGAAACGGGACGAAGGTGGGGGGAAAGTCTGGGACTCTGGACTGCTGTGCAGTAGTGCCCCTAGTGGCCAGACTCACTGTGTGCCACTGGCCATCGTTGATGGCTTTGGAGAACGAGGCTGTGGCAGAGCTCTTGCCCAGGTCGCAGGTGAGGAAGACGCGCCCCCCCTGCAGCTGGAGGGTGGCGTAGTCCACCTGGTTGGGGTGAGCCATGTAGAAGAGGAGGCCGCTGGAGGCAAAGGTGCGCAGGGACAGCTGAAGGGAGAAGCTGCGGGAAAAAAGGGGACGCGGGAGGAGTGCTTAGCCGTGGGTCCAGAGGGGGAGCCGAGCTTCTCGAGGAGTCAGGAAGGCGGATAAAATGATAGTATGGCGCTCACCTCTTCCTCACAGTCTGTTGGCTTATCTTGAACATCATGTGACTGTTCTGGGAGGTCCCGAACTGGTGAGCCCCTGCGATGCTTCCCATCTGTTCCGCCGCCGCGCACTGAGGACAAGCAAATACTCAAGCAAATACGTTGGGCAAGACAGGGGGCCTGCTTTGTGACACTGCTGCCTTTCAAAGCCTCGTAACCACTCTAATCTTTTCACGTCCGTGTAGATCCGGCATAGGGAATTCTTCCCCACTACACCGTCTCGTCCTTTTGCTACCCTGGGACGTGCGTTTAATCCAGTGGCCCGGCACTGTATACCATGGGGTGACACCTCCCTCTAGTGGATGCTGGGTGCAACAGCACATGGCGCAGGAACTAATAATGTACCTTAGCAGTGCCTGGGGATATGGCACTGAACTCCACTGGTGGTACGACAGGGGTCGGGACGGGGGCGGTGGGAGTTGGCTCTGGGTGAAGCTCACTGTCCTCGGGCAGCACGGGCCGCTTCGGCCGCTCATCCAGCAGGCAGCTGTCCATGTCCACGTTCTCGTACCTTAGTGCTCGCGAGAGGTCCAGCAGCCTGTGCCGAGAGGAGCGAACCATGAGATTTAAGGGGGACCCTCTCGCGCGTGCCGGTGGAATCCTGCAGGGGTCAGGGAGCACGTGGACTTACTCCATATTGAGAGCTATGTCCTTGATGCAGCCGTAGAAGGACTGCGTGGTCTTGAGGCGACCCTCAGCCACGCCTGGGGGAACCCCCCCGATGTAGAAGCCGCCCAGGGCCAGGGATCCCTTCTCTGCTAAGGAGCTCAGCTTTAATGTGTCCATTTTGTCCTCGTCCACTAACACCGTCAACGTCCTTCACCGTGAGGGACAGACACAAATAGGCAGATACACGTCAAACATCCTACTGGCAGAGCAATGCAGTCAACAGCGATGTTGACTTAAACGAGGCGCTGGCTTTTGGCATTTTGAGGAACTGACTTTCGGTGCTTTTCATGACTCGGCCCTCATTCCATACACACACCTCCGGTTACGCTGTAGGATCAGAGAATGCTCTTCCCCATCGCTGAAGCTCCCATTATTGGACTTCAGTACAACCTTCTGGGGACCGCCAGCATCCCCAGTGGCCAGGTGCACCTCCAGTCGGCCGGACACCAGCATGACGGCCAGGAACACCTAGAACAAAAAAGACGTGCTGTGATGTCAGCAGGGCGCCGCAGCACATGGGTGTTGTCCTGTCAAGGAAAAGGGGACCCTCGTGCAGGTGGGGGGGCTTACCTGGTGCGCCTGTCTGCGCATACGATTGCCTTCTGGGCCAAAACTGGCCAGGATGATGCCTGTGTCATTGCGGGTGGAGAAGGTGGCCATAATTTCAGCCTGGGGGGCCACCGTCAAGGGGGGCAGCTCTAAGAAGCCTCTATTCAGGACCGTCACGCTGCGAATGGGCTGCACCACAAGGGCACAGGAACACAATATGTGTTTAAGGATTGTCCAAGATTCACAAATGTTAATGAATAAAGGATGTCTTTGTTTCTGTTTTTTTATTCAGGGTGCATGGCAAGCTCTTACCTCTAAAACGCAGCCTTTCCTGACCCCATATGCATCTCTCAGCAGGTCGAAGTTCGTCCGGGCTATTTCCAAGTTTTTGATGCAACCCACGTAGGACCGAGCTACCACTTGCCTCCTGAGAAGTATCATTAGGGTTTAGTGTCCCTGTTTCACCAGAATCCACGTTCACACCAGTGTTTCCTTCACACCTATACAACGTCATAACTACCCGCGTCAATCGTTAAAGCCTTTCATCGATCGCCAAGAGTCCGCTGCTGATCCTGGACAATGAAATAATGGCTAACTCCGGTACCATGAACTGGAAAATGCAGAACTGTAAGATGACTTTCGTTCTAAATTTCCTGAGGCGGACACTGAACACTTAGGGGATGATGTAGGTGTTGGAACAGGCCGGTACTGACCTGATGGGCCTGGAATGGGGCAGCCCGCCTATGTAGATGGGGTCCCGGTCAGATCGGTTCAGATCTGAAGCTGTACCAGGAGAATCTGCCTCCAAGGTCTCTCTCTCCGAAGGGACGTAGGCGTCCATCACAGTCAGGTAACCTGAGGCACGCGTTGTTACCAGTTTCTCATTATAGCATATATGTATAATTACTCTGAGTATGCTAATACAGAAGAGGCATTTTGTACATCACATTGTTTTCCAAAAACATCATAGTTCTCGTCCTTGACCTTTACAGTTCCCCTGTAACCTGATTTAATACGGGACAGAAGAAATCAACTCTGATGCTGCGTTTACAGCCGCCAGCCGGTTTAACCATCATCCAGTTGCTTGCATGGATGGTAACCCAATGGTTCTAAAGAAAGACTGGCTGTATCCCATCCACCCAGGGGGTTTCAATCCCCCATCCCTTGCACCTCCAAGCACCTCCAGAAAGCAGGAACCTTAGCACTCATCTAATATCCACCAGTCACACAGGGGCCCCAATAAACGATTTAGAAATCACAAGGCAGTGGTGGCTGTAATTAGAGTTAATTACTGCGGCCATATCTGGGATTGATTCAGCTTTATTTCCTTACAATGCTCCTTTTTTTTTACCCTTCGGCATACGGGCGGCCTGCAGTCCATCAGAAGACTGAGTGCAGACCTGCACCAGCTGTTTACCAACCCCAAACAGCCATGGCAGGGGAGCAGTCAAACCCTGCTTGGTGACGTCATAACGCGTGATTTATGAACTTCTGAATCTGCTGAGCTGCCGTATCAACCACAGACTCCTGTTGTTAAGTTTACTCTGCAGGTATTGATATCTACTTGAAAGTGAGCCTAAAATTAAATTTTAGCAGAGCAACTGAGGTGATCTCACAATATTTCAGAAGCAGAAGAATACAAAGTGATGTAAAATGGACCTGACAAGGAAAACACATAATGGAGACAAACCTTTCTGCTTGTTCCTCTGGAGGGCAATTTTGTACCAGTTGCCTGTGTTGTAGGTGTTTTTGGAGATGAGGGTGAGAGGTCCTGACCCCAGTTCAAAGGTCAGCCGCACTTTACCTTCCACCAGCTCAATGGACAAAAAGTCTCTCTGTTAAATAAAAAAAATATCCATGAATGTCCAAACTGCTTGCACATAACCGACCAGTGTGGAAAATAGTATATTCTAAAGGGCTTATCAATGGGGATCATGAAACCAATCAAGGTAATGCCGTGTCAGTGGACCGATGGGGCCGTACCGTGCCATTGGAGGCCAGGTAGAGCAGCAGGCCATTGGGCGAGAACGTCTTGAAGAGCATGACGATGTGAGTGGCCGTGGAACGTAGAGCCTTCTCCACTACAGAGTAGCCACTGCCATCAAAGTAGAAGGCGGTCTCCTCTCCCTGTGGACTGGGGTCACACAGAGTCATGAAAGGTCACCCGCTGGTCCTACAGACTCAACAAATGAGCAGAACCGGGTGAGACTGGTCAGTACCTCATGAAGCAGCCCCGACACTGGCCTTGACGCTCAGCATAGTTCCAGAGGCCGACGTCCTTCCCGTTCAGGGAGACTTCGCCCATGCAGCCCTTGAACTGGGTCACCTTCACAGCTGGGGATTTCTGTGCAGTAGCACAAGGCATGGTGAGCCAAGGGGATTCTGTAGACGGTCCCCAACGGGCATATGGGGTTGACAAAGATGAGGCAGCACTAACCTTGATCTGGCCACTCAGGCCCCCGGCAAAGATCTTTGTGGAACCGTTCACGTCCATCACGGTGGAAGATCCGGGAGATGTGCCTGTTTTCACTACTGGCTTCTGCTTGGACTTGAGCTCCTGGACTACGAGGGTCCCTTGCTTCCCAAACCTGTGGCCCAGCACATACAGGATATGACACGTCAGTCAGCAAGCTCCAAAATGTGCCGATTGCAATAATTCAAGCTGATTCACCTGGCATTAAACCCGGGTCGTGTAATTCTCTAAATCGGATATTTCTGGGATGTTCACCTGGTGGCATGGATCTGGTGCCACTTGTTGTTATTGATCGGGATCTCTGTGTATTCCAGCTTGCTGTGACCCGAGCCAACATCCCACAGGAAGGCTACCTTTCCACGGCGCATCTCCAGGGCCAAAAAGTCCACCTGCGACGGTCAATCAATGACCTTATATTATATATACATGCAGATACAACCAAAGAAGGACAGTTTATGTTTTGGGACCAAGTGCTAAAGGGCCTATGGGATTCATCCCCCACGTACATTGGAGCTGCTGCCCATGTAGAAGAGCAGGTTGTCTGGTTCGCTCGTCTTCACCGTCATCGACAGGGTGTTGAAGTTGCTGGAAGACACTTCAGGGCTGTAGGCCCTCACGCAATCTCCGTCCGCTGACACCGCCACTTTGATCTGTGGGACGGGGGAATCGGGAAGTGAGCGACCTGCTAACCCTGTTCGACACACGCTGTCACTACTAATTCTGTTCCATGGCATACAACTGAACACCCCCCTCCCCCCCCCAAGATTACAAGTTAAATACCAGTTTGGGGAGGGGGGGGATAAAAGCCTAGAGGAATGTGACTCATATCCAGAAGCAATCTAAGCAAAGCTCTGAGGTAAACAAAATAATGTCAATTTCTCTAAAGGATGCTTACTTCCATTATGAGGCACGATTATGCGATCTCATCATTTTTGTTTTCGTGGATGAAAATACTCGCAGCGGCTAGCAAGCGTGGACATCACCCTTCTCGCAAGTAAATCTGTAATGTATTATCTGCCTAGCTCGTGCATCACTTTGTATAAATGCAGCTGCTAAATCATGTAAATATCAAGCAAATAAATGCCAGTGGCAGTCAGCAGAACCCAATTCCCTGTGACTATAGACACAACAATCAGAGCACATTGATGGTGAATGGAAGACCAACAGCGGACCACAGACCGAAGCGGCTTGCTTGCGCGCCTGGCTGATCAGTTCCCTGATCTCAGACAGGTTCCTGCTCAAGTTCTCCCCCAAGGTCTTCAAGGGTCTGAGGCGACCGAACAGGTATTCTGTCCTCTTCTCCATCTCCCTCAGCTTGTCTTCGGCGGCCCTTGCTGGAGGAAGGAAGCAACGATCAAACCAAGGGGGCAAAATCATCTTAAAATGAAGGCATTGATTTTGACTGGGTTTGTCTGCAGCTTGTGGATCGGTGCCCACATCACCCAACAAGGCACTTCCTATGCAGGTTTCTGTATTGGACGAATTTCACTGGACACACCTCGCACAGACACTGAATTTCACTGGACATACCTCACACAGACACTGCATTTCACTGGACACACCTCGCACAGACACTGAATTTCACTGGACACACCTCGCACACACACTGAATTTCACTGGACACGCCTCGCACACACACTGAATTCCACTGGACACGCCTCGCACACACACTTAATTTCACTGGACACGCCTTGCACAGACACTGAATTTCACTGGACATGCCTCACACAGACACTGAATTTCACTGGACACACCTCACACAGACACTGAATTTCACTGGAAAACACCTCGCACAGACACTGAATTTCACTGGACATGCCTCGCACAGACACTGCACACAGTTCCAGAATCGCTGCCGGGTGCTTGTCCTCCACAGCCCCAAATGTTACACTATGTAAATACTACATGTGGAAGACAGAGGGCAGCACCATGACAAAACTCTGTTGTGTCCTTACCGGTCCTTTCTGAGTCGCTGACAAGCTCGTTGCTGCTCATGGCACTGCTGTTGGCACGAGCCATAACCAGAGACCATTCCTCCACCAGCTGGTTGAAGTCTTCCAGCTGTCGCAGGGTAGATAACAGTGTGGTGCTGGCTCTGTTGGCGTGCTCCTTGGCTCCCTGAATCTCTTCTCTGGTCCCTGGAAAAAAGTGGCCAGTGTGACACAGGGTTTATGGCACGTAGTGAAACCCACCTAATGGACAGCAGTCAGAATACAATCTTACCATCACCCACGGCCCTCAGCGTTTGCAGATGTTCCGGAAGTCGCACGCTGATGTTGCGTAAGCCCTCAAGCACAGCTTCTTGGTTCATTCTCGCCTGGGTTAGGTTCCTGGAAACTCCTGTTCTCACAGTTAGACGCACATGTTGACTCTCAATGGTATCACGTCCTTGTACTTATGTACCTAATTAACAACATGGAACACCTGCAAAGCAACATGCTGGTATCTGCAAGCTCAAGCATACTATAGTGTTAATAACCAAGACGGCATAAATCCTAAACTAATTGTACTCTGTAAATAGATCAGACATATTATCTCTATATTGCCTTAAATAAATTAGACCCATAGACAGCAAAACCACACTTGTCAATAACTTGTGTATGTGTGTGTGTGTGCCAGATATACATTATATTGTGAGGACCAATCAAAAAAAATAAAAATTCCAAAATGAGAAGGTAGGAGTGCTGTGATTAGGGTTTTTCCCCACAGAAATGAATGGAAAGTCCCCATTTAGATAGGTACGCCAACATATGTGTGTGTGTGGGTTTGCATAGATCACATTAGAGGACCAAATTGTCCCCAAAGTGTAGTAAACCTGAAATTTCCCTACTTTTGTGTACATCTTTTGAGGTCCTCATTTGGATAACCTCAGTTTTATAAAAACCTGTGAATGCATTCAAAGAAGTAAAAATGCCAAAATTCTTGTATTTAGGTTGGTTACTTATGGTTAGGACTGGGTAGGGGCTAAGGTCAGCATGTTGGGATTCTATCCCACAGAAAATGTGTATTTCCCATTGAAATGAATGGAGAGTCTCCACAAAGATATTATTACAAAGTTGTGTGTGTGAGTGTGTGAGTGTGTGTGTGTGTGTGTGTGTGTGTGTGTGTGTGTGTGTGTGAGTGTGTGTGTGTGTGTGTGTGCACGCATCTGCACATGCAGCTAATCTCTTCCACTTACGGGCTGCCTCACTGTTCAGTGAGGTGCTCTCATCTAGTATCTTGGTGCTGTGTTGGGCAGCCAAGGAGGTCAATTCCATCACAGACTTCCCAGCTGACAGGGTCTACAGCCAAGAGGGAAAAGCAAGGGCACACACCGTACAATGTAATTTTTTAAGCCATATTTTTCATAAACTTTACCATAATTTGCAAAGCATCCAGCCATTTGTTTGTCTGTACAGTATGAAAGTGAACCCAAATAATGCAGTACTGAATAACTATAATTCCGCTTTCTTAGGTTTTGTAACCATAGAAAGGCCAGGCTAGTGGTACAGTCATCTGTCAGGAATGACTGGACAAATAATGACTGCGGCGGCTTGTATTTCACTCACCAGGTTAAGGGCGGCGGAAGCGGTCAGGTTGGCTGACTCTGCGAGGCTCCCAGCCTCCTCAATGACGGACTGGATTTTGTGGTTGGTCAGGACGGTGTTTGTGGCATTCAAGGTGACATTCCGAACACCTGAAAGGTTGCTGAAGAGGATGGTTTGCAGGTGTTACACCGTGCTGGCTGAGCTATGTTGTTCCCTGTGCTTTTTCATTGTATGGAAGGAGACGGAACAAGTACCTCTGCAAAGCCTGGGCTTTTCTGCTTAGCTCCTGGGCATAGTCCTCTGCCCTGTACACCAGACTCAGGGCCTCCCTCTTCTTCATCTGCATCACCAAGGTGTCCACCTGCTTCCTCAGGTTGGGGCTCCACAATTCCAGCTCATCCCGGGACCATTCTAACAGCTACGGAACCACAGAACACCCAAAAAATCTCACACGAAGGGTAGCGCATACTGCACTGACAACCTAAAAAATGTTAAAATGGCAATGCAAGCTGTCAAACGGGCACTAAACAGATGCACTTATGAAATCATATGGCTGACCATCTGCAGTTGTTAGCAGAAAGTTATGCAGAAATGATCTTACAGACGTGGAATTGACCATGTCATCCACCATGCTGAGGGCATCGACCTGTACAGTCAGAGCATCTTCTAGTTTGGCCTCAGCGTGTTGGTGATCCCTGCTGACGTTCCTCTTCAAATCCTGAGGCGCAGGGCGGGGGAGACGGTTAGGTGGGGACAGCCAATGACTGAGGGCCAAGTCTGACAGGGGGAGGGGCGCAAACTCACCAGGAAGCCAGCCAGCTTGGTGGAGGCGCAATCCAACAGATGGAAGGTGAGGTTGTTATTAGCCTGAGCTTCAGTCAACAGTTTCGTCATGTCCTGCAGCTGGTTATGAAGCTTAGACAGAGTGGCGTTGATGGCTTTAGCCAGCGTTTCTGCGGCTTCATGGGGCCCATGGAATGCCTTTAGGACCTGCTGAAGTGTGTTCGTTGCAGACCTGCAAAAGGTCCACACAGAAGCAGGTATTACCATCTTCTCCACACCAAATCATAAAGAGAGAATATTGACGAAATATGTAATTTAATAATGTAGGTGACTGAACTACCAATCACTATAGTTCTGATTTTCCAGCCTTCCATTACCTTTGGCCAATCAAAATCGGTAATTATTAAACTAACTACCCGGGAGAACTGAAAACAAGGCCTGGATTTGGAATCGAGGGGCAAATTCGAAGAGGCAGCTTAATAAAACAATACTAATACTCAACTTTTAGGTCTAAATATGCATGTGACGTTAAAAGGCCAGAAGAAAACCATTCAACAGGGTAACTCCATCCGTTTGCCAAACTTACATCAACTCGCTGGAGGCTGAGATGTTCCTGTTCTCAAAGTCCACGTTCCTTATCATGTCCAGCATGGCTGAAATCTGCTCCATGAGCTCAGAGCTGTCAGTTGTATCTAACTCGTCATCCCATGTCTCATTTATGCTGCCAGCTGTTCTTTCCAGAGCTGAAAATAAAACAATTGCACTGTTATTTGAGGAGACATCGTCCCATATAATATGTACACCCCCTCTTTAGTCTGAGATGTACACATCAACAAGTCATGCCGGAATTTCTTTTTATTGATGTAAGCCTGCAAAGGATGTAACAAACAGGATATGCTGCTATAACTACCTTGAACAGAGGACTGCATCTTAGTAATGAATTCCAGTATCTCATTCCCCTTGGTGAGCCTTTGTTCAGTAGAGTGGACTAGATCTCCACCACTGGCAAACAGCTGGGTGGCCTGGCAGATGAGACAGAACGGGTTGTTATGATGGGAAAACTTTACCAATGACTTTTCTCCTGAAACATCATCATCACCCTCAGCTAAGCAGCATCCAAACTCTTCAAGTGAAGAGGTACCAAGACGTACCTTTTTCTGCAGCTGGTCAACATCTTTGTAAAGCTCTGTCAAACTCTCATCGGTCGTTTTAAATGAAGTGGTTGCGTTCTTCTTCTTGGAAAGCAGAACCTGGAAGATATACTGGAACATTACTTTGAGATCAGTTACTAAGCTTTATTGAATCATACTTCATTGGAAGCAAGCCCGGCCATACGTGTGGTGTCCCCTTCATACTATACATGTCTAATGCATGTACAGAAATGTTTATTGGTACAATGCTTGATGTTAATGGCAGAGGTAGCTACTGCTGTGTAACCGTCCGAGATTAAGTGTCGACTCTCTGCTGCCCCCTTGTGAAGGCTCACGCGCTTCTCACCTTGATGTCACCGGTGGCATTCTCCAGTGAGAAGAGTTTGCTGTAAGGTGCCAAAATGGCCCCGGTGAGGTTAATCGAGGGGAGGATTTGTCCCAGTGCATCCAGGTCGTTCAGCAGCACACCTGTACACTGGTCATCACAGGCTGGGGTTGGAGGAGAAAACAGAGCCATTTAATATGTGCCGGTGTGACTCTACTCTGAGTCCGCTTACATGCTACAAGATGTTGGCATCTCTACAGGTCTGCATTAATCACACGGCCGCAAGAACGAATCGGTTCATTTGTGTTCGTGAAGGAGGTCAGTGCCGCTTTGAAAGAGAGACAATGAGGCACTGGAACAGAACAGGTTTTAATACTAAGGTACTAGGTAAGCCATCAGTACTGTACATACAGCTGGTAGAAGGGCTGACTCTCAAAATCCAGCACCTATTTTAGGTACCTGCATGTTTGGATCTCTCGACTAAAAAAAGGACAGATGGATGTATGACGGTGAGATTTGAGGCCAACAGCTGGCTATGGACGGCTGCTGGTTAAGGGCAAACCCAGCGGCGCAGGAACACCTACTGATGCACTGGCCCTCCTGCAGGACGTGCCTGGCGTCGCATTCCTCGCACTGGTCGCCCCGCACACCCGGCTTGCACTCGCAGCGGCCCGTCTGGGCGTCGCAGCGGAAGTGCAGCGAGCCGGATGGATTGCAACGGCACGGCTCGCACCGGCCGTCAGGGTCCAAGGGGTTGCCATAGTAACCCACCGAGCACCTGAAAGTTGGTGGGGGGGGGGGGCATAGATGTCAGGACTCCAAAGGCAACAGACAACCACTGAGCAGAGTTGCTGATGCTTTCATCTAGAAAGTTCTTGGAATTAAACACCGCCTGCATCTGGGCTGTCAAGAACATGAATGCATCTAAGGCCGCAACTGAGATCAGAGGCCTTCAAAACCTGGGACCAATGCATCGCGCTAAAAGTAATAGGTGTATACTGCAGTCTGTTCCATAGGAAACACACCCGTTCTATGAGCTGGAAGCTTCCAGAATGCCTGGGAGCGGTCAAGAAGACAGACTATAACTCAAGATGAGGCTTCTACCTCTCACAGTACTGTCCTTCGTATCCTGGTTGGCAGGCATCACAGCGGAAGTCACCGGCGCCTTCGAGAACACAGGTAGGGCTGAAACTGAAACAAAGTACAAGACTCAGGCCCAACGAACGCACAGGGACACATCCTCTCCCTCAGCGAATCAAGCGGAGCGTCTGCTTTCATCTGTAAAGGCAGCAGGATTTGTGAACGTGTGTAAATGAGAAGGGTCTCTTCCCTGCTGGCCTCCCAGAACGTTTCAGAGCCTCACTGAAGAACCGCAGGAAGGTCTGAAATACATATTCCTAAAAACCGAATGGTGAAAAGACAGCCACGCACCTATTTTTGTTTCCACGGGGACAAGCGCACAGTGAGCAGTCGCTGATGGAGCCGTTCACCTTCCCATAATACCCAGGGGCACATAGGTTGCAGTGGTCGCCCACGGTGTTGTGCTGACAGCCCTGGTTTGATAAGAGAGTCGTGCTCAGAGTGAACTACAGCTCGTGGGTTGGGACTTTAGGCTGGGTGCCGTGACTGGGCAGGTGCTCCAGGGCGCAGGGAGGGGGCCTACCTGGCATTTCCCAGTGTCCAGGTCACAGGACAGGCTGTGGTTGCTGCACTGGCAGGGAATGCAGGCCTGGATGAGGGGCCTCGGGCCTCTGAGGTTCAGCTCAGTTACGGGCTGTCTGAAATACCCGGGGGCACATTCCTGAAAGAGCATGGGGGGCAGAAGCAAAGCTGTGAGGCAGAGAGCGTGGAGGAGGGCAAAAGAATGCATTAGTGATTGATTGATTGATTGATTGACAATTTTAATTATAGCACAGATCAGTTTAGGAATCCATGTGCCGAAGGTTGTGGGTTCAAATCCCTTACCTGGGAGAGAAATATCGCAGGCCCTTGGCTAGAATAGCTGGAATTTGCATTGTATCAGATTAATGGTGTGTTCTGCCCACGGACTGCACTGCACTGACCTGGCAGGAGAGGCCCGCATAACCCCTGGGGCACTCGCACACCTCCACGAGCCGGGCCAGAGTGCCACCAGCCGGCACCTCATCCACCTCCACTGCCGTGTCCATGGAGATATTCGATATCCTGCGGCACGGTGACACAGACGGAGAAACCCGCAATTAACGGACGCGCTGGATGCACAGCCTTCTGTGAGGGGTCGGTCTCGAACCCCTGCCGCTCACCTGCTCTGCTGCATCCCACTGCCGTACGAGGCTTTGATGATGACGTACTCGATGCTGCTCAAGACGGACATGAAGTCCGAGTGCGTGACGGCTTGTTCGGACACAGAGTTGAAGTATTTCCATTTGTGCTGTGAAGGAGTAAGCCATTGGTTACTATGGGGTGTTAGCAGCCCACCTCGGTTTTTAATTTTCCTTTTCATTTCCCTGAGCTCCAGCACACAAACCTCGACCTCCAGAGCCCTTTCTTTGGGAAAATGTAAAACAACGACCTTCCAATAGGTTTTTAACAGTGTCCAGGCGTCGATGCCGGACGAGCGCAAGGCCGCTCACCTCAGTCAGTGGGATCTCTTGGCTGGTCCACACGCCATTCCTTGGCGCAGCCTGGTCCAGATAGATAACCAGTTTCTTCAGGCGACCCCCTCGGATTATAACCTGTGGCTCGTTGTTGGCCAGCCCAGATCCATCAAGAGCAAAGAACGCCGCAGAATACCTCAACATCCCACCATAGGACAGAATCTGTTATGGAGCCGAATAGAATGTAGACGACAGTGAGTGACATCAGACATATATCACCGAAAGTGCAGTTCTGTGAGATCAGTGGATCTGGTCCAGTGTGACAGGTGGCCGCCCCTCCCCCCATGGGCATTTGCCTTGCTGCCTTGGAAGCGGTCAGGGAGTCTCCAGTAGTACGGCCCAGCCAGTGAGGAGCTTTGGACCAGGCTGGTGTCCATCATCGTTTCTGCATCTTGCAGGAAGACCCCTTCCAGGGTGCCCGTCAGATTGCTCTGACTGACCAACCGTAGCCTCTCTGTCCCGCCTCCCAGTGGTACCTGACACGGACAAGAAGATCAGACAGACAGGCAAACGGTGACCTACACTCAGTGTTGGGGAAGTTACTCACAAAAACAATCCATTACAGACAGAGGCGGGAAAGTATAAATCCATGGTTCTGTTTCAGCCAACCAGTTGAGTACTCGGTGAATGTTACTCCTTATGCTTAACTGGTCGGTTTAAACAAAACCATGGTCTGGATTTATACTTTCCGGACCTGAACTTTCCCACCTCTGTCTAATGGATTACTTTTGCGTGTAATTTCCCCAACACTGCCCGCACAGACATTTATCAAAGGTGAGCCAAGCGTGAGCGGATACAATTTGCAAACGGATCGATCCCAAGATGCATTGCTGCCCCGCCTGCTGAATGGTGGCTTTTTTTGCAAACCCACTGGTCTTATTCCTAAACTTGGGAGAACGGCTCCATGTAGCTGGGAAGACTTTCAAGTCTCCCTGGCTGTGGGGAGCTTCCCTTGGGTACCAACATCTGATTCTGGCTTTGGAACAACGTGCGTTCTCTAAGTGTTCCGCGTCCTCCAGGTTTCTTGGCGGTAAAGCCCACTTGTTCTATTTGGGTTAACTGCTAGAAGACTGTGACCTTGAGTGGAGATAAATTAGTACGATTGTGGCCCTGCCACCTCATTAGTTCAGAACAGATGGCCACCCTACTGAGCCAAGTGTTTACATGTTATTCAAAATACTAATTGCATTCAGTTGAATGTAATCTCATTTAATCATTAATACAGAGCATGTAATAATGAGGACTGAGTTGTTGCTCATCCTTAACGAAAAAGTTACCAGTCTCTGAACTTTCGCACTATAATTCAGTCTTAGCCTTGAGTCTGTTTTGTGTGGGGAGGGAGTGTCTGATCTCCCCCATGTGGGTGAGGGGTGTAGTTCTACTCACAGGGACTCTGAGCAGCCCTCCGAGTTCCTCGCAGTCGGAAGACACCCCGAAACAGAAACAGGGGCTACAGCCAGCAGGACTGTCGCCTGATAGCCCAAAGGTGCCCAGCTTGCACTCGTCGCAGCCAGGACCTCCCACATTGTCCTGGAAACACAGCCAGGCTTGACGGTCAAGGACACAAGTCACATGACCGAGAGACAGAACCACAGTGAAATCGAGGCGACTACTGACCGACACAAACACAGACATGAATGCTGCCTCGTAACACAAAAGGGGCAAGAACCCCCCATCATGGATATAGCCCCCCCCCCCACCGGGATGGACACGGTCACCACCTCCCCGCCCATCGTAACAATTCTGAAGAGGTCCGAACCTTGCAGACGCATTTTCCCTGCTCTTCACAGCTGCAGACTCCCAGCTCTGGGTCGCAGTACTTCTCACGGGTGCCGTTGATGTTGCAGTTGCATGCAGTGCATTCTGGGAAGGCCTTGAAGCCCATGGCACAGCGGTCGCACCGGTCGCCGGAGAACTGTGCCCTGCAGGGGCAGCGACCGCTAGCGAGGTCACACTGGGAGCCAGAGGAGCCGTCCAAGTTACAGGAGCATGGCTGGGGATCGAAATGACAGGGCGGCTTGGAAATATGCAACGAATCTCAAAGCAATATGCTAGATGTATACTGTGAACACTTAAAACTGATAGACTGAGGTAGATTCATCGGTGTGAAATGCCTTCTGGTAAAATGACACGGATCCACATCTCTCCTGATCTTAGGTATTACAAATATAGCACCTCATTCAGACCAGGTGACCAACAGACGGCCTCGGATAGCCGAACACGTCGCGCCGGGGGGGGGGGGGGGGGGGGTTGGGGGGGGGGTGGGGTTGGTTCCAAAGGTTACTTTGACGGCTTGGTTTCCCGTTCTCGGGGCACATGCCGTAACCCTGACAACTGTT
>JAABNY020000106.1:518395-530149 GCA_015164015.2 Brevimyrus niger | reverse complement strand
TTCTGGTTTACCACAGCCCCGCCGCGAGGGGAAGGTGAGTGGTGCGCGCCCCCCCCCCCCCCCCCCCCCCACACACACACACACACACCCTACGCTTTTCTCTAGGATGGCACCACCTTGATCAGGTACTGTGCTGGACACACGTGGCCCTACTACCTATTGCAGCTGAGGACCAACCTTGATGGAAGATGGCACCCCCCCCGCCACACTCTAAGGATGTCTACCCAGAAAGCTCAGGGACACTGCGATAACGTGACAACAAAGGTATGAGTTTGAATAACTAACGTTTTCCATAATGGCACATCCATTATATGTGGTTATATTAAAAAGATGGAAGTGTGAGAAGATTTATGCACTTCACTCTACATAAAATGTTATTTGCCAAGGAAAAAATTGACAGTATGGAGTAAATCAGGAAAACAAGAGTGCAGGAACCCCACCGCCTTACGCCTGACATTTCGGGTGAGATCAGTTTGCAGGATGGCAGTAATTAAAATCTCTTTGGATCAAACTTGGGTGAACTGGCACCAGAATTGGTATCGGATCGCCCGTGTAGGACAGTGGCAGATGCTGGGGTTTAAGGCCGTGAGCTGAAGGGATCCCAGAGGACGACAGCAATGGAAGAGATCAAGCGTCCGGGCACACGGGGGGTAGGGGGGGGGCGGGCTGTACGGGCGTACGAGGAGCTGAGGAAGGCTCACAATTAGCCACCATACAAATCAGCACTTAGCCACGTATCATTTACATGGTTCTGTTTGCAATGCTTATGATTCGATGGCGCAATCAATGCAGCATTAGCAGTTTAAGGGGAACACGCGACAATCAGACAATCAGAATCAATAACCCTTCAGTTCTACTTGTAGTTTTAATCATCCGGTATTTTTCTTTTGCATTTTTTACCGGCGAGCCGCCGCGCCGCACATTGGTGCCGTTACTGGGGACTTGGCGCACAGACACACTGACGTGCAAACAGGAGTGAGGGTGAACCATCTCTGAGCGTTCACACAGCCTCACTCTCACTCACTGACACTCCGGATTAGCCTCAACGGCGAGTAAACAGTGGGACAACTGGGTAAAAATACTCACTGTGCCTGGCTGGGCTACACTTCGGCTTATGTACTGCAGAACAAAGCTTTACTGGGAGGACTGGGAGAGATTTGGCAGGATCGGATGTCATATCAGCACCCATTGTCGAAAATTAATTTCGGAGTGGCTTCCAGCTTGCCGGTTAGCCAGGGGAGCTAATGTTGATCCCTTGTTTCTCCCATCTCAGAAATGGCTTCCTCGACATACATCCGACCGTCTGGATTGCAAGAATCCCAGGGCCCCAGGGGAACATTGATCTAAACAGCTTCCTGAACTTGTTACAGGTGAAGATTTAGAATAGATAGTCTCCTCCAATGACCGTGACCTTAGCAGGACGGAGGGGTTTGCTGGCTTTGACCACCCACAGAGCAATGTGGCCTGGGACTTGGTGAAGAGGCCTGGACCTACGATCAGACAAGGACCTTCATGAAAGGAGCCTGATGAAGCAGAATGAGCTACTCAGCCAATGTACCGTTCCCCTTATATCAGTGCCATGTAGATAACGGCAGTCAGTACATTTTTAATTTGTTGAGCAAACCCTGCAGGACCCTTAGCAATCCTTTGTGAATCACCCAGGTCCTCTATAGGTTGTCGATAAAGCCGTTTTTTTAAACCAGGACGATTTAAATTCACAGTATACTCAGATGATAAGTTTAAGAGCTCGTTTGCCACGTACCAGGCCAAGTTTTTTGACTAATGGTGAACAAAGAATGGAATAGCACTCAGGCAGCCGAAGACGGAGCCTCCCCCAAGCCTCCTACATTCTCCGCCAGGTTGTGGGGTCTGAGCCCTACCAGCTGGCTTCTCCAAGTCTCCACGTATCTCATCAAAGACGCCCAACTTTCCGTCTCGTTAATGGCGACGCCACCGCCTAGGACTCCCGTCAGTCACGGTATCTGTCAAGCTGAACGCCCGTTCGAGGATGATTTTATAAAAAAAATGTTGTTAAAGCGTACAGAAAAATGCCACCCCCCCCCCCCCCCACGTGTCTGTTTATCAGCAAACAGAGTTTAACATTTTCCCCGCGCAAACATCTGTCCACGGCTAACCCAGAGAGTTGACAGGAGACGCATCCTGCCATGTTCCTACGTTCGTTTAGCAATTAATAAGGATTTCATTAAACACACACACACACACACATACTTTCTAACGTTTGAGTACTGAGTACTGAGTCCAACCACTACTGAGCTTGAAGCCATCTGCTTGTAACATTGCCGATACCTTTTCGGGGGCCCTGTTCAGCGTCTCACAGCTTGTTTCTATATTTAATACTGTCGAAATTCAGCGAAATGCACCCGACCGGCGTCTTCCAGAAGGGTCTCTCACTTAGCGACTGGCTTTGTTACTTTCCATTCCGATCTAACTCAGGATTAGTAAGACGCTGAATAATCCTGCGTTAAACTCCGAAAGCCACCCCAAAAGCAACCGCCGGGACACGCCCTCAACCCTTTACATAGGGTGGAAATTCAAAAGTGGCGTTTTGTACCTTCAGCCTCGTTTTGTGACCACTGTGGTGTCGTTCCATTTATATGTGCGACGCTGGTGTTTATTTGAGGTCTTTGCCACTTTGGCACTAATGTCTGTTGGAGTTGGGTTGCCAAGTGAGAAACTTGTGCCAATCTCACATACCCCGGCTTCACTGAAAAGCAGGTGCCGTGATCTCAGACAAGGAGCGATCGAAGTGAATGACATTCAAGGGCAGAGTGATTTTTCCCGTCTTACATTGTAATAAAAATACTAAAACAAAACCGATATATGTGGATATATGTCAAAAGGAATTGCAAATATTGCTACCTAATTAGCTATATGGAAAGTTCTAGAATTCTACAGCTAGCTTTAGCCTATAGCTTACGGAAATGAGAGTTGTCTGCACAAACAGAGCTGAACGTGTGACGTTTAATCAACCCTTCAGGGTTATCATGCCCGGTTTGCAACTCCTTGTAAAAGTACAGTATTTCATACAATGATAATATAAAATCATATTACAGCCGTCAGCCAGGTTGATTGTTTACATCTGGAGTTGTAGCTCGTTGTGGCTCTAGTTTGTAACTTGGGTTTTTCCAACTTGGAAATTCTGACACTGGACTTGACTGGAATACAGTCTTCGAATTGTAGTGTAGCAGCAGGCTAGGTTTTCCAGGAACTGGCCATCAATATTAAACAGCCAATTGGATATTATTTCGGTCAATACCGTCTCTCCTCAAGTGCAGGTGTCTATGCAGATGTGTGTTACCGCTCGACGTGCCGAGCTCAACACATCAACAGGCAGTGCAGCACAACGTTCATTTAAATGAAGGGGAAAAAAAAAAAACTATCCGGGCTAATGTTATTCTTCCTAGCATGTGCTAATGCTACCTAGCATGTGCTAATGCTGAGCTGACAGTCAGCCTTGTCTTCCTGCCTTACGTTCAGCACAGAGCTACAGCAGTGCTGAGGTTCGCCCGCTGAGGTGGAGCCCTTGTGAGCGGGTGGCAGTATTTTCCTCTGGAGCTTTAACTGCACTTCCGCCCCCATGTAAGGCCGCACATTATAAATCTAATGGATCCGAGGATTCCTCCGCTGCTGTTACGTTCAGTACAGCTTGTGTCTCCATAACTACATTCAACTCCTGCACGCGACATTTATTGGTGCGACTCACGCAAATTGTGATACATATTCCCTTCTGTAGAAACACCAGTCTGGTAGTTCTGGGGGGGTGGGGGTTTGCAGGGGGGTGGCGTCCAACATAGGTGCACAGTTGGCTAATTGACCGTGCAGGGGTGGGTTTGTCGTTTCCGGGGCCCTGCAGTAAGTGTTTGTGGTCAGCAGGGGGCTCACAAACCTCAGGGGCCCCACACAAATGCTTGGCTTGAGTGCTGGCAGACCCGTGGATTCTCAGGTTTAGTAAAAAAATATAGATTATCCAAATGGGAACTGTTGGGCTTTATAAGCCACACAAAACCTGTCCTTTAAACAAATAAGAACTAAACAAAGAAAGCCAAAGGAAGGCAAAAAAATGCCTGTGATTCTCCATCATTAGGGAGGCTTTATGAAAACGTGTCGCTGGGAATTTTGTTTGCTCTCACTCTCCGTCATGCAATAACTGTTCCCCCCCCCCCCCAAAAAAAACATTTTCAGATGTTATTCTTTTTCTTCTAAGGAAACTAAATTGCATGAATATTCAGCCATTTTTAAATTAGTTAGTATAGCATACGCCTATGACTTTCGAGTGCAATTTATGAAACCAGACCTGATAGAACGTAACAACAGGAAATTATAGACGATGAAAGCTGGAGGCGTGGCTGACTGAGAGACCTGTGCCGGGGTCAGTGTCGTCTTTGATTGAATTCTTTGATATATCAGGGCAGTTCTTCGGTCACTTCGCTGTATAAACGGCGTCCTTCCCGCGAGCTGGAATCCAGGCAGCCCCGGATGCTGTCAGTCGGAGCGTTTGGCGCCTCTCCTGAGATACATCCCCCGCCATGCCAAGGGTTAGACGCCCATTTATGGCATCGGTGTCTCACACTTGACTGTGAACGTGCCCTCCCATCAGATCAGTGTCACTGTCATTGTCACCAGCATCTCGGGTGACCCTTGAGACAACGCCGCCATTGGAGTCTCCTCAGACAAGCCCCGTTACCCTGCTGGATGCTGCACCGTGTGGAAGATAACAGCCATTTTCAGCTTAAGGCTTGTGAGGTCACAGTGTGAACATTAACCAGCAATCCTCCCCGGGATCACCCCCCCAGGCAACACACTACGGGGGCTGCTTTTGTTGGCTTAACCTTCATAGCACTTTGTTTTAAATTTACTAACAGCACCCATTTCTCCCAACCCCCCCCCCGCCTCGCTGTAGTTTCCAGAACGTGTATGAATCCCTTTGATTGTATGGAAAAGGCCCAGTGACTGCATTGTAAGACGATATTTGACCAAAAAATTTTGCGTCCACGTGTGCAAAGACGCCCATGTTTCGCAAAGGTTAGGGATCAGGTGATATTTCTGCAGCTGAACAGTTAGTTGCTTGTTCAACAAAAGGGAACAGACGTTCTAGTGTATCTGGAGTCTGCATATTCTCCCGGCTTTGTGTTGGTTTCCGCAGGGTATTTTGGTTCCCACCTGCAGGCCAAAGACTGCAGTGTCTGCAAGGACGTGCCCTGCGATTGACTGGCATCCTCTTCAGGGAGTTACCCCAGCCGTGCCACGGGCTCAAGTACCCCTACGAACACTGACTAGCATAAGTGGTTGGTCAACAGGTTATTCTTTTTGGGGCAAGGTGAATATTTGGGAATATTTCATGCAGGGATACTTCTTGTGGCAAAAGAGCACCCCCTATTGGTAGTCCTCGTGTACAAAAATCTTCTTCCAGCGACAGGACAGGCATTCTGCTAATGATGGTTAGGAGCCTCTCTTCCTGCTGGATCAGAACAAAGCAACACCAGCATTTGGGAATAAATGTGCTTGAATGGGCTTGAATGTGTAAGGTCACGTACAGTGTGAGATGTGGTTCAGTCTTTAATTGTTAGTTCCCTTAATTTTGTGACTATGCATGTTTTAGATTCGCGATCAATGTCACGATTTCCACGTTCCTTAGAGATATGCATCTTCCTGAATGGGTACTGTGAACCAATGGCCAGCAAAGGCCATTCGAATGGGTTTCTTAGGTGCTCACTGGACTAAGTAAAACCCTTGTCCTCACATTAACCAGATTGGGTTCTGGGCCCCCATCCATGTGGGCAGGGCTCACCCAAAATCGCTTCCAGTAGCCTTCCTCCCCGGCTCCTGGGCTGCTGTGTTGGCTCAGTCCTATTAAGTGACACAGCTGGGATCTCCCTGGACACATCCAGGTCATCCTCATCTTCCGCCTTCCCTCCTTGCTCCAGCAGCTTAGCACCCTACGGTTCCTCCAGAGCGATAAATAAGTGTGTTGAGTTGCTCTGCTATCAGCGGGCCTCGCAAGGTTAAAGACTCGACATGTCGGCTAGTGTGACCTACATAATACAGTCATTGATTCTGAGCTCATAGCAGCATGCTCATCAGCCTGTGCCTAAGACTGGCACGTGGTCTGGTCCAGTGCCTAAGACCCGCTTCCTGGATGATTCCAGGGGGCATTACCCACCTTCGCGGAGAGTGGCGCAGGCCCCGACGTGCTCTACTTCCCGGCTAGATGAGACATTCTCTTGGTTGTGGCCACCAGCACGCGGCCCATCTCAGCAGATGGGGAAGTTTCATTGTCTCCCGTACAGTGCCGCAGAGCACACCGGCAAATGCTGGGCTGGGATCCTAACAGAAGGATCTTGTCACACCTGAAAAACGTTTATTTGCTGTAATATAAGATTGAAATATCGGCGGACAACCTTGTTAGGCTGGAATACAGCAAGGACATTTCCTGTTAGAGATTTAAGAACGTCTGTCGTTCGACTTCTAAATATCTCGGATATTTGATATGTACAGGTGAAGTTCCAAGTAAGACATCTGGGCCCCTGCAGAAATGGCTTCTTGATTAACATTTCAATCCAATGTGACCTTTTCCCTACCTGTTCTGTCAGATTCTGCAGTGTAGCAGCACTCAAAATTCACCTCTACCTCCCTCTTCTGTACCTGTTCTGAGGGTAAGCAGTCAGCATCATCATTCCAAAGTCATTGTTTCTTTTAGCAAATTGTATCTTATACTGTTTAGTATCATCCTTCTCTTAGAACATTAGTCATTATGCCAATCTGTCGTACTCAGAGTATTCCACAGAAGGGTCATTGTCTCTTACAATGAAACTACCCCAACTGGTTCCAAAAAAAGCCCTGATAGGTATCTCCTGGTTCTCCCCCAATCCTGTCTGCTAACCGTAAAAGATCCAAAAATGTTTGCAATTATCGATGATGAAAATAGAGCCGTTGGTCCTTGAGATTGAGTCGGCTGAGGTGGCCCTGGAGTCTTATAAGGATGCCACCTGGTCCACTCCTGGGGGAGATGTTCTGGGTACGTCCTACAGGGACAGAAGCAGTACAATGCTGGCGGGGCTCCTTTTCCCACCTGGCTCCCGAAGATCTCTTCTGACCTGCTTTGCATGCTGTGACCCTCCCCTGGAGAAGCAGCAGGAAGAGGATGATTAGGATGACGATTATGACCTGATGTCATACATTTCACACGCATAATTAAGTCATGTTGAGTAGACCAATAGGTGGAACCCCAGTTTGAAGTTAAGGCAACATTCCAACAGAGGACATCTTCCATTCATCATTCTTCAACAAAATCATGACCTTTACCAGGGAAGTCATGAGACGGCGATGATGATGATGGTCATCATCATCATCATGATTATGGTGAATATCATGGTTATCCAGCAGTGTACAGTTTTGCAGTTCACGCAATTTACTGGGTTCATCAGAATACTTTTCTCCTTTGTTTATACACAATAGCGGCTGTGAATTAATTACCGATATCCAATTATTGGCCAGTAGTTAATGAAAACACTTCGCACTCAGTGACTGTGATGTGTATTCAGCTTCCGCCGCGAACATCTGGCAAGAACGCGATGAAACGGCCAGCCAACACTGCCTGTCATTCCCCCGTGTCCTTCCGGAAAAGGTGCGGGCGGAATTAATGCCGAAGTCGGGTCGCGATCAATAACAGGTGAAATATGCAGACCAGAATGTGACACCGAGCACCGTGCAGGACTTACAAAAACACACACATCCTGCAATGAATAACTGGGTAGAATCTGGGGAAAGACATGAGCAGCCCGTTATCCGGATCTGAGGAGAACATGCCCCGTTTCAAGTCATTGTTGACGCCTTTAAAGGACCTCATTTATCAGGATTCAGACAGCTGTCTGCTCGAGAATTCAGATCATTTGTTATGAGAAACACATTTTATCTCCATGTCCAAAACTGTTGAGCAATTGATAAGGAGACCTTGGCAGCCCCAACTAACACAGAGCTGATCCCGCGATTAGAGATAAAAAAACACACACACACACACACACACACACTAAACAGTCAGCTATTAGCTCGATCCTCATTAACATTGTGAGCTGCAGTTAGCTTGTCTTTATTGTCACTGGCTGTTTAGTGGAGAATAGCGACTGCATTTTTGCGCCTGCGGCCTTGGATATAGTGGCAGCGAATGCGTTCATCCTGTATAAGAATTTTTACAACAATGCAGGGAACAGCAGGCAGATGCCTTCCTTCCTTGACAGGACCACGAGACCTGGAGCTGACCTCAGTGGCTACAGAGTGGCAGCTGTAAGAAGATCGCCATCTAGTGGCACGGATGTGTATCCGTCGAATTTGCAGAAGGTGTGCCCTCCTAATGGCTGGCAAATGCCTCTGCGGGGTAGTGCAGTTTGGCAGCAGGGAGGCCCAGACTGTTTGCAATGTCTGCCACTTATTAATGTGGGAGGCGCAATTACTGCACATTCCAATTATCGCATGTAATTTCCCCACATTTCCAGCGCAATTTGAGATTATTTTGCCTTTTGATGGATTTTTTTTTGTAGTAGTAGTTCTATTGGGGAAAGTGCTAATTAGAAAAGGCATGGTTGATTGCTATACAGTTCATTTAGGTCTCTGCAACATTTAGGAGCAAAGAAACATCTAAATATTTTGTGATTCTTACAGAGGAGATAAACGAGGTGCTGCTCTCGCAATAGAAGATTTAAGTATGACGTCTTCTTAATAACTGTAATTTAAAATGATAAAAGGCGTTTGCTGGGCGAAATCGCTCAGAAAAACAAATTTGAATATTTTTATTGTCTTTTCAAGGCTTCATAAGCATCACGCGCTCAGTGTAATTGAGGATAGAGAGGGATTTTATGAACAAATCTGAATAAAATTCGACAGATACTTTAGACGGATTCTTTTAGCGATAGTCGAATAAATTCAAAAGCAGGACGCAGGCGATATAAGAAGGGCCAACCGTGAAGAGGGCCCGTTGTTCGCTTCGAGGGGACGGCCCAATCGGAGGGCTCCCCGGCGTACCACATGACACCCTTTAAGTCACCACACAGAGCTCCCTCTCATAGTGCAGCTGCACAGCGCATGGAGTAGGCGCAGTGGCTTGCAGCAGTCGATTTAATTGGTGCTGCCTCGACTCGCATGTCCAGACCGGCAAGACAAAAAGAAAACTCTCTGTGGAGGGGAAAAGGAGGCTGCTTGAGTCGTCCTCTAGGAAGCAGCTCCTAATGCCCTAATGTTTAATATATCCTCATTCCGTTTGAAAAATTTACCTGCCCTCTGCCATTTTGTGCTGCCTTTGTGCATACACAATAAAACAAGGTGCAACAAATTTGTTCTTATTTTAAAATAGTGCATAGGGACAACTAAATGCAGCCGGTAGAGTTACACAACACATCACAGTGCCAGTGTGATTTCCTACGCCTTGGTTAAGGGAAAATCTCAGTGTTTATCAGCTTATCAGCATCTCCGGTTTTCAGGATAAGGAAATGAAAGAGGTCGGAGAAAAGCATGAAGGCAGATGTTTTGCAGACCGATTCCCTTTTTCAGTAAATAACAGAGCTAAACAGAAAAAAAGCTTTTTTTTTGTATCTGAATATTCAGCCCTCTAATCTTTGTTTTTGTCAGGTCACATTTTCATTTTGCAGTGATGTATATTTGAGTTCCAGTTCTGGAAATGCACCGTGGATTAGCTAAAGATTCTACTGCAGAATAAAGAGATGCTCCATAGCTTCTTTGAGGCAAACATCAAATTTTCAGTATTTTTAGGCAGAATAAATAAATAATCTCGGTAGACCTTGGATTGTGTGAAATTGGGATCCCATGGGTTCAGGCATTGAAATCCTCCAACTACGGGTTGACAGCCTCTGACCACGGCCTCAGTGAATCTAATTACATTCTCCCCTGGATTACTGTGTAATAATAAAAAAGATGGGATAGGAGCATATCAGCAAGTGGTAGGGCTATTGAACCATGTGTAGAATGATAAATTTTAATACTTTAAGGCCATTGCACTCTAATTATGTACAAGGTATCACTCAGATACTGATATATTTTTAATAATATATTCAAAAGCTATATTTTAAACATTACCGCTAAACCTGTTTTTAAATCAAGGAGAGAAGTGACCTTTCAGCAACAAGAAAAAGCAAATTGAGCTAACAAGATATTCTAAAAACAGTAGGACGTGATGTGGTAGGAACACAAAGGTGGGGTGTTATGTGATTATGTGATTGCTGGTTCAAATTCCAGAGTCAGCAGAGTGATTTCACTGTTGGGTTCTTGAACAGGGGCCCTTAGCCCCCCAGTCGCTCCATAAACTGTCTGACCTTAATTTGGATACAAGCTTTGAACTACACCATCTGCTCAACAAATGTGACATCAGAACAAAGGTTCTTAAAGTAATAACCAGCACATTGGAGGAAGACCTCGAAATTTCACCTTCAATCATCATCCATCCAAGCAGGACATTCATGGACACTTTGCCATTAGAGCCACACCAGACTGGGCTCTTCGAACTCTCGGACTTCAGATCGGCTTCGTACTTGATTCAAGATTCGAGATCTTAATTATCAGCCTATCAAAAAAATATATACATTTGGGACAGTTTCCCTGAGCCCCATGGTACCACATTTACTGAACTACATTTACTGTACCACATTAACATAATGACTAGATAATATGCTATATACTGTATAACGAAAAGGAACACAGATTGCAAAAGGCACACAGAGACATGGCAGTGTCATAACCTGATGTCGACCAAATAAAAAAACCACAGACACGATGCAAAAGAGTGTTTGTTCAGAAGAGTGGCGGTCATTATGTGGCAAGGTGCTGGGAAGGGGGATTGAGGCGATGCAACGTCGGAGTGGCGAAGATTTGTGGGTGTCTGGTAACGATTTGCAAGTGCATTCAGTAGGGAATTGGGTAATGAGCCTTACTGGATGCTAAGAGGAGGTAAAAACCACGAGACAATTAAATAATAATAAAAAAAAGCAATTATAATTAAAAGGCACCTTTTGAACATCTGTGTGGGATGAAATTTAAACTATTTCAGAGCAACTTAAACAAGCGACTCGCATCGAAACTGCCGACCGGAGGAACTAATGACACGGGTGCAGATGATCTCTCCCAAAGCGGCCGCCTTCTTCTGCCACTTCTTCTGGGCGCAGACTCACCCTCCAAGACATCTTACATCTGGAGGACATTATCTTTATCATTTGTGTCTCCGCAGGGAGTCGGCGTGCCTTGGAGTCTGGATTATGCAATTATATTGGAAAATGTCAAGACTCTGTCCCCTGAAACGACAACGGGGCGAGCAGCTGGAGAAGCGAAGCCCGGCCTGCCTGTAGGAAAGCGACCTTCTAATCATATTTCGTTTTTTTTTTTTTTTTTTCTTCCCTGGCAGGACCAGCTACTCACGGACAGCTAATGGAAGCGCCGGGCTAAGGGGGGTGAGGGACACGCTCCGGGCTCCCTGCTGAACCCGTGACCGAGACTGTGGGAGAGCGCAAGCCCACTGCTCGATCCCCTCTGGTAAATCTGGCAAGGTCCCCGTCTGGGACTGTATTCCTACTGAAATTGTCTCATTTACCAAACAAGTCCAGCTTTGCCTCAATCTATCAATCATCTTACCATTGTTACCATCGATCGAGCCAGGCTTTCACACACACACACACACACACACACACACACACACACACACGCACACACACACACACACACACACACACACACACA
>JAABNY020000106.1:399307-409791 GCA_015164015.2 Brevimyrus niger | reverse complement strand
CCCCCCCCCCCCCCCCCAGATCGTAGGCCTCACTGAGAACTGGGGTGGGTGGGGGGGGAGTTGACATAGCTGCCAGTAACCCCCACTGCATTTACGCAGGCTCGAGATGCCCCCCCCCCCAAAGGCCTCAGACAGGCATTTTCATGTAGCTAAGAACTTCAAGTCCCCTGCCAAGGACAGATGGATGCCCACATACGTGTCCTTGCATGCTTTCGAGTTTTAATTTTATTTAAAAAGCATAACTCTTTATCTGTTGCTTGCCTCTTCGGGAGAGATTATCTTTTCGGCTCCAGACATCGCAAAACAAAAAAAAAAAATCAATAGTTTATGGCTTGTGAAATTTAATATGACCGCATCGATCTTGCTTTCATTTGATTTGTCAAAATCTGTAATTGAAAATGCCTGTCTTTTTTTTTTTTAAAGGAGCTATTTGTTCTGAAAGAGGACCTTGATAAGTTTCTAATATGTAATGTTCATAACTTGTTAAGTTCCCGAGACTCTGCATCATCTTAACCCCTCTGAACGTGTTGGGTGTAGAGAAGCAATGGGTTCATTTTTTTAATCGTGCCGTGGCTTATTGGCAAGAGGAGAGTTTTGTTCCAGCACTCTGGTTCATCACTCCATGAAAAGCCGGTGTTCCCGTTCCTCAGGAAGGTCCTTGGGCATGTGAGGAAGGCTATTCCTGCTTAACCCATAACTGGGCGCCAACATGGCCGCCCGCTCTGCACCCCCAGCCTTTCTCACCGCACCCTGTCCTTGTCTTTTCGTCCTTCCTGTTAGAACCTGCCTGTTTTCCCTTTTTCGTTTGCTTCCTCTTCTTTTCCATTTACTCATGTTTAGAGTCGCATGCATACCTTCCACTCTCATCCATCTGAACGCTTCTGCCTTGAGTCTAGTGACCCTGCGACCGGCCTGCTTTATTTGTGACTAAACGCTTCAAATTGACACCAGAGAGGCACCTGAAGCACACTTGTCCCCCTCTTCTAGAAACTTCCATGTCATCTAGCTGCATAAACAGAATGCCGTCATAAGTTCCCTCTGCGCAATCAGACGATTTGTCTTCTTCTGTTCCGGTAGCATAGCCGTTTGACTGCCGCCACACGCATGTGCTCAGTTCATTAGCTGCCCTTCCCATTGCGGCGCGGATGCGGTTTGGGCCGCTAAGCATTGCTGTTTAAAGTGTAATGTGCTAAACGGCTCCACGTTTCGCAGCTGGGCTCGCTGAGGTCGTGGCCACGTGGGTTCCTGTTGAGCGTTAGTGGCCCGTGTCCGAAATCGAGCCGTTATACATGCGAGTAGTTTAATGAAATATTGACCAGTGGCCCTTTTGATCCCGCTGCAGGCAGTAAAGCAAGGGCTCGGGGTGGGGGGGGGGGCATGCTGTGACGGAGAGCTCGGGGCCAGCCTCAAAGCGTCCCTCTTAGCCTCACCTCGCCCCCGCATGCCGTGTGCAACCGGCGATAGAGTCCTCTCCACCTTCGAAACTTATTATGATGGACCAGTGAAGCACATTATGAAAGAGAATGAAAAGGCGTCGTTGACGCTAGAGCAATAAGGTCACAAACACTCGCGTCCCCAAGACGGCTCACGGCCGCTGGTGCTGCCTGAGCTGAAATATACTGTAGCGGAATATGTGCCAGATTCACTTGCCATTTATAACACATTTAATGTTGTGCTGCTTAAGTCAATCCTTATCCAAATAATCTCCTGGTTACAAGTTATAAATCATTTCTTTAAATGGGAATGATATTCCTCTTTTGGTTAAATCTAAAACATCTACACTTGAAGCATTATTGCTCGGTAATGGTGTGTGGCTCAGTAGGCTACGGTGCTGTATCTGTGACCAGAAGGTCTCTGGTTCCTGTCCCCGGAGTGATATCATCATTGGGCCCCTGCTTGCTCCGATGCCTGTCCGGCCCTGCTTTTGAATTGTGCATTACTTTAGTTTATAGTATCTCCTTATTAAATAAATGGTAATGCGTATAATGCAATATCGTCCATAACGGATGAGGTCTGCTGGTCCCAGCCGTGCGCCCTTAAGAACTTGCAGAAAAAGCATCGGATATAGTGGACTCGTGTATATGACGGAATTTCGCTTATAACAGACAAACAATTTGGTCCCAGGGCCGCTTTTAGCTGTAGCTCTGTTTGGCTATAACGGACATGCAGTTCCACCTACAAGGCGTCTGTATGGCGTCACATTAGAGTCAAAACTCGTAAATATAACTCGCGAGCGCAAAGTCAAAACTGACGCGCATAAATATGCGACTCGCGAGCGCCAAAGTGAAACTCGCGGGCTCAGGACAAAGAGCTGCGCGTTCATCGTAATATCCTTAGGTTGCTCTCTGCACTCACGTTCTGCTGGGGGGGGGGGGAGGTTTTGACAGTTTGGGGGGGGAGTCATGCCGTTTTTGACAGCCAACGCTATTGGCGGATGAAGTCTATAAGTATAATTTCACCGATTCTCATTGCCCCCTTGTCTGTTTTCCCGTCAATATAAAACAGATACAGTTACAGAATGCAGCGACACACGTTATCGAGATGCTGAGGCAGGCATTAGCTTCGGCATCTCCATACGGTAAAGTAGCGTTATCATGTGTTACAAGTTTCCATAGACCATACATAATTACACCTCGTCATGCAACCACTCACGATGAGTATTACTAACGTAGTTGTAGTATTTTGTATTTTTTATTTCAGTTGCTATTTGAACGTTGCGGGTTAGACTATTCTGTCCTTTTGGGAGTTGATTTACAAAAAATATTTTCACACGGGGACACAATGAATTGTCCATTAATCATTTAGACGGCATCATTATTAAGATGACTTATTAAGATAGACATCTATCTGATTCTGCCGCCAACAAGGGGCTCAGAGGGTGGAGCCTGAGGGTGATAAAAAGACCAATCAAAGAAGCGGAGCCATTAGCCACTGTTCCCGCCTCCAAAGTGTCAAAATTCATCCTGTCGAGCGAGCGAGCGAGCGATCGCGTAAATTGGGTCCAGCGAACGCGAGCACAGAGAGGGGATGGGTTTTTAACTCGCGTGTGCACACGTGCGTGTGGTTCGACTTTTGGCACTAAAACTTTGGCTTTGGTGCGAGCGCGTTGAGATCATTGATTTTCTGCTAGTGCTCGTGGTTTTCCTGTGCGCCAGTTTTGACTATAATGTGACGCCATTCGTGCGACGGGTGATATGCAGCGTAATTGGGATTATTAATAGTCACGCATCTGGTTGGATTACTACATGTACAATATAGTAATATATACCACAAGTGTGTTTGCCGGAGTGTGGCATGAGTAAATGGTGTCCTGTAGATGTGTTCTGGTCACACAGCAACTTTGGTTATAACTGTTTTACCAGGTCCCTTGAAGTTTGTTATAATGGGATTTTACTTTACTTTCATGACGCTTATGAATGTTCTATGAATGCTTTAAGAGTGCATTATGAAGCTGCTGTGTTTGTAATACAATACAGCCTGTAAAATGCACCGTGTGGCCAACTCCTCATATTTATAATACATTTTTTTTATCATTATTTTAGTACAGTGCGTTCCCTGTTGGTTTCTGTGGAGTGCAGTCGCACCCATTTGATCACTTTGCGTGGGAAGGAAGCATAGTAGCTTGCAAAATGACAAGCGGAGAAGACGTTTATCGGGGACGGCGCTGCTCTGGGGCGGGAAGGACAGGCTCGCCCAGCTGAGGTCGCTTAATGGGAGGTGTCGCCCGCACCAAGCGCCTTAATTAAATGCGACGAGCACAGAACGGTCGCATTATCTGCAGCGAGGGATTCACATTAGTTCGGAGCGAGAAGCCCGTCGTCGGGAGGGAGATAAAGCGGAGTGAAGGAGGAGAGAGCCGTAGCGGGCAGCTGCTCTCCGCATTGGGGGCTTTTTTTGAGCGTGACGGGGGCACGTGTCAGGGCACGTCCTGTGCAATTACAGCACACTGCATTCCAGCGTGAGTCTTGGGTCTTATACAGGGGCGGGACCACTGGGTCACTGGCACCAGCTGAAAGCCGATTGGTCCATTCCCCTGTCACTCGCCGATTTCAAAACTTATCATTGGTTGATAATAACGTTGGCCCCCTCTGCATGAATTATGACACCCCCCCCCCCATCGTAAGTAAATCCACAGTAACCAGTGGGTGAATGGGGCATAGATCCAGCGTGACCACAGGTTTGCTGTAGCATGACGTTGCCGCCAGTGGTGAGCGCAGTGCCGCCAGTGGTGAGCGCAGTGCCGCCAGTGGTGAGCGCAGTGCCGCCAGTGGTGAGCGCAGTGCCGTTGGCCGGCTCTTTCCCTGGGGTGATGTGCACAGTGGGTGTCTGTGGTGGTGGATGTCCAATAGGGGCTCAGGTGTATTGCGGTTCACTTAAGCTTCAATTACCGTTAGGCCCTTAACCCTCATTTTTCCCTCAGTGCGGAGCGGTTTTCCCATTGTTTGTCCGGAAACAATGCAGCTTTATCGCTGGCGAGGCTGAACCTCAAAAGCACCACCCAGAAATCTGCGTGATCTGCTCTCTGAGTTCATAAGAAGTAGGAGCGCAGTGAGCCATGATCCGACAGGAAGCTCCTTGGAGTTTATTGCACAGGTTAAGAACTGTGTGTCTAAGGATCTCTGCTGATTAGCCAACATCTCTGTCCGCAGATGAGGCACGGTGACGTACACATAGACATGATTCATGCTCACCGTTCTTTAAAAATTGAAATTTTTAGCAAAATTATGCATTAGAATTTGCTTCATGACTTATTCACACCAGGTGTTAAACAGTGAATCACGCTCGAGCATTTAAGGATTTGAATTTTACAATCAGTCGTGATTAACAGATGAAAGCCAATGAAAATCTCATCTCACGCTTTATCTCTAAATATTTAAGCCACAATGCAGGTCAAATTCTAATAATCGAATGTAAATTGAAGATGTCATTAAAAATTGCCCCGTGCGCTGTCAAAAAAAACCATTAATGCTTTTATTTAGATAGGCTTAAAATGTTTCCGGTGAACAAAGTGATCTGTCCTCGTGCACATGAAAGATGATGGTGGCAGCAGTTGGACTCAGAAGCCATGAAGGCAAGTTTTCCAACCAGCATTTGCATCCCAATCCCTTTCATTTATTTATGAAGAAATGCATTGTGGGTGCGGTGGGGCCGCGGCGCAGTCCTCTGTGGCTGTAGAGGTTTTTAAGACTCCGCGGTGACACGCTGTGATATTCACGTCACCAGCCCGTTCATCTGGTGTCGTTTGATTTAGTCTTTTTCTGAGACGGATGCGGGGGTTCGGGCCATCAACTCCGAGCCATCGGCGAAGCCTTTAGGTCAGCGATGGCCAGCCGGGCATCGTGGGAAATTGAAACGGATTCCGCGGGGTTTCTCGACAGCGTGCCGCAGGGGCTTTCCTTTCAATATATCAGGGGGCATCCCTTTACAGCATGCGGGCGCACGGAACCCGTTAATGAGCGCGTGTTCAAACGGACTCGCCTTCTTTCTGAACGTCCTAACCTCACTAGAGAACTTATTTACCGCAGCAAGGCCTCGTCGCGAAGGTTCATGCAGAGGAAGGGAAAAAAAAAACAGCACATGGCAACATGGACGAGTGGATTGTTCTATTTCAGTACCAACGGCCAGCTGCTCTACATGCTGAAATTAGACTCTGGGACAGTTTTTTTATTTCTTTTTTCTTTCCCCAGACCATCCGAAAACGAACTCATGAAACCATTCGCAGGCGTCCATACCCACGACATCCACACTTATATTCATACAGTATGTCCATTCATTGTATTTATACTTCCTAATTTGCACACTGCTCATTTTTACAGTACTGTATACTTGCAAATTTTTGTACATTTCCAGTTGGCTAATTTCTTTTACATCTTGACGCTTTTATTTATATGCGCAAGTTTTCCACTCGCTTGCACTTTACCGAGTGTCAAGTGATGTGACACGAAGTGATGTGAGTTGATCTGATGACTGGCAGACTGAGCTTTCAGCCCGGGCCCTGAGGGGAACCTGCCAGTTGCACGGATGCCAGGTTTTTTTGGACTAGCGCGTTTTCCTCGGTGGCCCGCGAACCGCGGACTTCACAGGGACGCGGCGGCTCCTTTTCTCTTTTTTCCACTCCAAACTCTAAAACCTGCTTCCTGATACCCGCCACAGTATTTCAGTGTTTCTGCCGCTGGCCCTGCCGGCCGTCCGCCCCGTCGGGGCGGCGCGTTAGCGTTTAGCCCGCTGCGTCTTTCCCCAGCAAGCAAACGCGCGGCACATTTCCTGTAGGTAAGGCAAAACAGATGAGTCAGCTTCCGTGTGAGCGGGAGGCCGGCAGACCAGGAGCTGTAATTACAAGCCACGCTGACAAGATCCCAGTGCTTGGAAAAAGACTCTCATACCCTCTCATTTACGACAGATAAACAAATGAAGGTAGCGCCGTTCGCCTGTCTCCAATCCTCCATTAGCTTCTCCGTGGAAACGCACACACACCCTCCTCGGGTAGTCGTCGGCGGCTACAGCCCATGTTTAATGTCACGGGTGTAATTTATCCTTTTTAATATCGCAGCTGAGAACGGTAAGCTCTTCCCCCTGCACTCACACTGTTGCATTCTGGGTATCTCTGCTATGTTTTATGTAGCCGGTGTGGAACATCTGCCTTCGTGACATTTTTGTTTTGATCATGAGCGTATTCGTGTTTTACATTTTACGACAAATCCCCCCCCCCCAGGAAGGGTGGGAGTCTGACGTTCGCTCACTCTGGCTTTGTCCAATGCCTGCTGTAGCTCGCCAGAGGATTTCAACTTTTCATTCAAGTGACGTGTGAAGTTACCTGGGTTTTAGGGCTTTGGAGGGATCTCGGAAATGCAGAGGAATATGATTCCTGTGATTATCGGACTGCAATATCTTATTTAGTCATAGTGTTATTCCGAGCTCCTCTGAGTTACCCCACTACTAAGTTTTCATTCATTTTTTTTTGTCTGGTTGGAGTTGCTTTGGAGAATGTTATATGTCAGGAAACAGGTGGGTTTGAACACCAATAGGACCCAGTAGCTGTGCAACATTTTCCTCAGAACATTTTAGTGTAAGTAAAGCTCTCAATAGTGTTGAAGACAGACAGTCTTACCTAGAGCTCCAGCTATACCCAAGAGTCATCATCCTCTTTCAGAATCAGACAGCTACATTTTTTTAATTTTACTGATTGTAATTTGAACGTTAATGCCTGTAAATCAGAGGAAGGGCTCTTTCTTGGGAGAGAGAGGGTTTTGTCACAGTCTTCTGACCCGTGACGACGAGCACTTTTCTCTTGACCCCTTTGCTCGTGATTCCCGACTTCACGATGACTGCACCCAGCGCATTGTGAGTCGCACGCAGGGCAGAGTATGTGCGACGTCGCTGTTGGTAATGACTGTTAAACCACAGGTATGCTGTCATCTCTCTGCACAGGTGGCTGTTTTAAAGCCATGCTTTCGGTGACCCGCGTCGCTGTGCGTCTCCTTGCGGGATCTCAACGAACTTGTCGAGGAAGCTTCCTGAATCTGGGAACTTTGCCCGGATTGTTTTATCTACTGAGGATGGGCTATAGGCAGCAGACCTGCCAGGGGTGTCCTTCGGGGAGATTTGCCGGGGCTTGCTAAACGCAGAAGCATAAGATCTGAAAAAGCGGAAATGATATGTAGGCATACCTGCCTGGTCCACCACGGGTAACCTGACCAGTCATGCAGTACAAAGAGGGAAGGCTACGACTTCAGCAGCTCATGCTGTTAATATCAGCGTGGAGTCCCCACCTGTACCAAACACACTCCTACATGTTTCCAGTTTTGTTCACAGTAATTCCCATGTTGGCCAAGGGTAGTTGGCTCCTCGGAAATATTAGTACTGCAATAATGCAATTTTATTTTCTCGTAATATTTTGAATTAGATGAAGGTTTTTCGGCTATGTGTACCTCAATAGGTTGGGATGCCCTCCTTGTGAACGGAAGGTTGGCGGTTCAAATCCCAGGGCTTTCAGCACTGGGTCCTTGGGCAAGACCTGTAACACAAACTGCTCCAAGGACTGACCCTACTGTCTCTAATATGTATCACTTTAAATAAAAGCATCTACTAAATAAACAATATTACACTTCGAATAACAGTATGAAAAATGTATCATTCAATAGAAATGATCAAGTCCATCAGAAGGGGGATTTGAACCCTCAGCTCTGCAGGTGTGAGGCCATAGCTCTGCCTTCCAAGGCATTGTCTGTAAACAATGGATGGACCATGAAAATGATGCAGATTCCCAAGGTGCCGTGATTACACTGCGCATCGCACAAGTACCTTTCATGTTAATTACACTGTCAGAATAAAAGCCCTATATAAAAGAAATAGGCTTTAATAGCGAAGATGAATAATGATTCTTACTCGTGTTTGATGGTTATGTAATGAAGTTATCTCTTATTTAGACATCTCAAATTTAAACTTCAGATTAAATAATGACTCTTTAAAGTTTAATTCGGTTGGAGATTCCAGAAGTTAATCAGTAGTCATTAATGACTAATAGGAGTTTGTATTAACCTGTAGACTAAAGCACACATTCTCAATGTGTCATAGATGCCATCATCCTCATTCTCATTATGAAGTTGGCTCTCGGACATACTTAAAAAAGGAATCTGTCTGTTTAAAGGGTTTCATGAATGTAAGGCATTTATATCAATGGCTTTTAAAGTACAAGTTTTACAATAGCATCTACAAAAGCATCTCTTAGTAAGGTGATTTGTCAGCTAGTGACAAACATTAAAAGTCTTTGTGCTTGTAAAGTCTTGGTTGGCTGTGCCGTTGCGTTGTTCAGCCAGGTGAGGAGGCTTCTCACAGGCAATCCAGGTGAATGGCTTGGGGATTGGGAGAGTATCCAAAGGGCAGGTATTCCCCCCAGCAAATGTACATCCTAGTTAGCCAGGGACGGACTCCCTATAAGGCAAGTGTAGCCAGCTGCTGGGGGCCCTAAAGACATGTCTGCTGTTAGGATTTTTTGTGACAGTTGTCAGTATAGATAAATCCCTCCCCCCCCCCCAAATCAATTTGTAATGGACTATTCCAACTTTGAGACTGATTGTGCCTAGATTCCCCAAACCATCTGGGGGGGGGGGGGTCTGTACACTGTGGTGTGTTACCCTCCAGCCATACTGTGATGGCACACCCCCGCCCACCAGGATGAGAAACTCCGCAGCCTCACTCTCAGACGTGAAACTTTTCAATCTGATCGTTGGCCGCTGAAGGGTTTCGAATTTTATTTTCCTGGGATCTTGCGGGACGTTCGCCTGAAGAAAGCTGCTGTCCTCTTTTATATTTTTTTTTTTCCATTACTGACTGAGAGATTGGCTTTGACCTTGAGAGGCTGAAATAATGATGGGAAAGGGGCACCGACAAGTGCTTTCATTTATTTCGTAATGCACAAGTAGCTGTTTGGCCGTATGAGTTTCTCGTTTTCAGTTGGGTTTACAGGATTGGAGCTCTGGAGTGATAGATGAGGAGCTGCTGTCATTAGTGAGGCTTAAGCCCCCCCCACACACACACCCCTAAGGTGCCCTGGGGAGAAAGGGGGCAGTTTTGATGTCATTAGGATTCGCTGATGTGCCGACATTCACAAAATAAGGAGGCTGTCAAGGAAATTATAAGCTAGAGAGTATGGAGGCCTCTGCTGGAATGAATTCAGGGCTTTCATCCACCTGCCCTTCACAGATTACATTCCTAGCAGCGCCGCTGTCATCTCTCTTTAGCTGTGAGAGGGAGCCATCCCTCCCCGCCCCCCCCCTTAACGCACCCCCGGGGGCTGCGTGTTTGTGAGGGGGCGTGTTGTTCCTTAGCTGGTCCTGGTGTGGAACACTTAGCTCGACAGGTCGGGGTCCTGGGGGTGTTGTGGGGGGGGGGTGGTTTGGTGGTGATTGTGCCACAAACATGCCTCACATTCATCAGCGTCTCGCCTCACGTGGAGCACGGGCACGCTCCAAATAGGATTCAAAATAGAGCTGGTGCTTTAGGGAGGGGGGGGGGGAGCGATTACACGGCCTCCCCCTGAGAAGTGCACGGAAATGGCGCCTCCCACTGGCCGGCGGGAGGTAACGCATCGCGTGCTTCTGCCCGGCGCCTCCGCGGTGAATGGACAGCAGTCCCTAGACATAAAAACAGCCCTATCTGAAATAGCACCGCTGCACATAGCCCGCTTCGCAGGCTGACGCCGCCACAACCCTCCCGTCTCGAAAAGGGGGGAGGGGCCGGTTTGGGAGCGGCCTGTCTGTCCAACATCCGGCTCCCATCCGCGATCCCGGCCAGTAGTTCTGAATGCTCCAAGAACTTTCATTGCATCAATGTCTCACGAGCTTACGCCATCTCCAAGAAAGAAGGGGAGGGGGGGAGTGTTGCTGCACTCCGGCTTGACAGCTTGAATTAGCAGGGGGGGGGGGGGGGGGACCGGGCGGCCGGCCGGCCCCGACAGGCAACGCGCGGGGGCGCCTCCGGGGGGG
>JAABNY020000106.1:306802-318119 GCA_015164015.2 Brevimyrus niger | reverse complement strand
CTCTTGTGTTGTGCTTTGTGTTTATCCAGCGCCCAGAGATCCCCGCCCCCTACACAGCCCCCCCCCCCCTGGACACCCCGCCCCCTAGACCCCCTGCTCCCCACCTTCATGTTATATATCGGGGTCTCAAAACTTTCGATTGTCACACTGTTTGAATTCTTGCTTGCACTGGACAGCATCCAGTGGAAAATGTCGCAATAGTCTGAAAAGGTAAGTACCTGGGGGTCAGACACAGCCCCCCAACCCCCGCCCCCCCTTCCCTAATCCATCCATCCATCCATCTTCCAGAACAGGGTCATGGTGAGCCTGGGGCTTATCCCGGGAAGCACGGGGCAAGAGTCAGGGGACATCCTGCACAGGATGCCAGCCGGCATGTCCCAGTTACCCATAATTCCCTCAAACCCAGAGGGGCCGCCTGAGGTAGCTGACAGGAAGCTCACTGCTCTACTTACAGATACCATGGAGATGGTCTGCACATCTGCTTTACACAGACTAGCGAGTGGGATCGTTTCATGTACCAAACACGACACCTTCTATAGCTATTACTCATTTTAATATGTTCGAATTAAATAAATGCAGATTGTTGACCATGAGTCAGACATGATGGGTATGCATCAGATGGGTGGGGAGGTGGGGTTCACATCCCAGTTCCAAGCTCACCCTCATATCAACGTGCACGTTCTCCCCACGTTCCTCTGGTTCTCCATACTTCTTGGATACAGTCAGTGATTTGTTTTGCCCTCCATCTGTAGATGAGTGGCAGTGTATGGGGAGGCCAGCCCCCGGACAGGCTCTGGGTACAATGGTAATGGTACAATTGGCAGACCCTTCAGAGTACAGCCCCATGCAGCGACAAGTACAGTAATTATACCCTCAAAGGTACAAATTGGTTCTCTTTTTCTGATGGTGTGTTACATGTGTAATACCAAGACCAGCATAGTATCTACCCACACTTAGGGTAGCTAGACTGTATCCTAAAAAACTGAATTAATTTGTTGTGGAGTGAATCTTATTATGTAACATAAGGGCTTACTCGAGAGGACAGGCAATCTTTTCAAGGCAGTATTTCAACTGTCTTTTTCTTCAAAAATGGTATTCGTTCCGGAGGTTTCATAATTTAATTAGAAAAGATTACTGAGCACTTGTTGACTGTTTGAATTAAAGTTGCGCAAGAAGAGGATTTTAAAATAAAATTTGCCGTTCTGGCACCCGGGCGTCTCTCAGACAGCAGCAATCATGCCCAGACACATTGATTTATCTTGTTTTCCTCTCTTTTTGCCCCAACTGTTCGCGGTCGCTGGTGTGCCGTTATCCAGATCGTATTTTATGAGAGGAGGTGTTTCGCCGGGCAGAAACTGGAGGTGTGCGGCGAATGCGAAAACTTCCAGGATTGGGGCTTCATGAACCGGGTGAACTCCATCCGCGTGTAGAGCGGCGCCTGGATCTGCTACGACCACCTCGACTGCCGGGGGAAGCAGTTCATCCTGGAGCGCGGAAAGTACCCCGAGTTCCAACGCTAGGACGCGCACAACGGCCACATGGGCGGCGGCGGGGACGCTGCAGACGAGCTGGGGGGTGGGTGGGGGTGGTTGACGGAAAGGTATCACTGCAGATGGATGGAGACATGACTTCTCAGATGGGGTCATCATAATGACACAAACACAGATACAAAGCATGGGCGTAAATTACGGGTTGATTTTACACACCCCCTCCCCCCACCCTCACACCCCCCNNNCATCCAATAAACCATCCCTGGACCCCCCTTAAACGGGTGGAGACCCCAACCTCCCAAATGCATAGAAAGCAACACTCTCTATTTATATCTGTACCCCGTTTATATTCTCTGAGCAGGAATTTGATCTTCTAACATCATAATAAAATAACTATACCTTCTTGGGTCACTGGTACTCAGGTTGCAGATACCTGGGGGCTTTAGGCGTGCTTGAAAGCACGGGGCGCCGGGGACAGCGCTGTGTACGTCCGATAGCCGAGGTTTGAGCGCTCCTCCGTGACGTTACGCAGATACGGCTTTGCGGTTGAATTAGGACAGACGCTTGGCAAGGAGGGTCGAGCTCCGTGTCCTGGACCGTGTGCGAGACTGATGTTGTTGTTGGCCATCACAAGGGGGTTCACTTCGTTTCAGCCAAACACATGGGAGGGATTTTTTCTCTTTTTTTTAAAGCTATGATTCTAGCTTGACAAAGTGGTATTGATTTGTGAGCGCGTGGTGGTGGGGGGTACTAAACTTACATAATTCATAAGATGTCCGTGAAGGAAAATATTTAAAATGTGCGGCATTAAGTGTGATAAGTACGAAGGCTTGTGGTTTTGACTGCTTGGAAAACATCGTTTCGAAACCCCACGAATGCCTTAAGGGCTCAGACGTATTTTGGAGTAACTCGTTACCCAATAAGAAAATGTGAAGATTACGAATAAATATTTCAAAAAAGTTTACTGTTACCTCAATACGGTTTATAGATGCAGTTTGAGGTTTAAAAAAATACGTGGAGTGTGAAATATCTGGCATTCATAAGCTGTGGCTCCTTAATTAGTATCGGTGAGGGGACACTCGGTGTGGGACCCAACCCCCTCTGTCTCCACCAGCACGGCGAGCGCCGCAGGATCGAGCTGATCGAGGGCGCTGGCTTCTCCGGGCGGTGTGAGGACTGTCCTTTCATGCAGGGGCACGGATTCAGCAGCCACTGCGTCAACTCCGTCCGGGCCTTCGGAGACGGAGCGTGAGTTTCTGTCGCGGATGCCGTTAGTCGTTAATGGTTTTCAGTTGAAATACTATCCCTACACCCCCTGCAGGGAAGCAGGCTTTTTTTCCTAAATCTTTACTTAACTGTTTCCTATCCAGTACAGTTCAGTAGAAACTCACCATCTTTCCAATGACCCATTTCGTAGAACAGAGCCCTTAAGGCCTTAGGTGAAGTACGGTGTAATTTAAAGTTTGTTATAACATTCTTTGCACTAGCTTACATTTTTGCAACATGTTTCATATACAGTTGCCCGTCGATTCTAAGCACATCTTTGACATTCCTTAGACGTGAGCGAGGATGTCATTCGCAGACAAGAACCACAAATCTTGGTCTAGATTTTTTGTTTATTTGAAAGTTAGTGCATATATAATGATACGCTACAAATCATGTTAACGAGGGGAAATGCAAATGTCTGTGTCTGTCTATTTGAACTCATAAACATTGTCTGTTTTGGTTCGTTGATTTCATAACCATGGCTTTTCTTTGCTTACGTGATACCACAGTAAGAATGCACGCAGAAGTACTTATAAATACCACTCCCCCCACGCACACCCTGGGCTGATTCACAAAGGTAAGTTACATGCAGGAGTCAGTCTGAATAGGAACACCACCAAGCAGCCACTTAAAAGGGCAAGATGATGATGATGGTGGTGGTTTTCCTCCCCTCTCCACCTCTGCGCTTCTAGCTTAGTGATTTACGAGGAGCCGGACGTACGTCGTACCCCACCAACAGCAAGTGGCACGCGCAGAGCTCCAACATCCAATCCATGCGGAAGGTGGTGAACTGCTTTTAAAGCGCGTCTCTGGAAACTTATGCCGCGTTTTGCCTCCCCAAAGTGTGGAACGACAATAAAATGCGTAGCCAAATAAAAAGATTGATCAAAAACGTGCAAGTGTTCATTTGTGTTGAAACACCTGCATAAAAACTAAGTGGATATGGGACGACAATCCATACCCTTATTAAAATAATACGTTCTATAATGGATGATTTTCCCCCGATGTAGATGTCTTTAATAAAACTGGGTGCTGTTTATTATGGAATTGGTCATGCCTTTGTTGTAATTCTGATTGGTGGTTTGATATCCTGGAAGATTGATGGATATATGTTAGGGTCCTTTATTAAGTATGACTTGAAGTAGGCTAATATTTGCTTTAACAGAGTTAAAAAAAAGTAAAGACATTCGAAATTCATTCGACTGTTTATTGAGTTCATACAAAGTTTTACTTAGGCCTAATATAATAACGTAGATTCTAGTTCGCCAATAAAACGCATGTGAGGTAAAGGTATATTAAACATTAAATGACTTCCAATATAAATTGCATATTTTATTTAAGTACTAGACGTGATGTGAAATAAGCCTGCAGTAAATTAAATATTTCGATGGCGTGCCGTGTAATTATGTATCACATCGATCATATCGGTCCATCATAACGTCTCTGAGTTGAGGCTGGATAATTCCTCTTGGGTGAAGGCTGCACCATGCCGATTTTCTCCCTGGACCCTAATGAATGACGCAACGCCACTTCCTTGTTCTGAGAAAGCGGTGCCCAAATGGCCCCGGGAAGGGGGTTGATTTAAATACAATAAACGCCCAAAGCGCCTCATCGTAAGCCGGGTGCCTGGGAATGCGCCTGGGTAGAGCAACAGCGGCTGAAATGTCGGTCGCTTTCCTCATGCATGCATTTTGGTGATGAAATTACAATGAAATCACCGTCACTGCCGGACCGACAGACGAGATTTTCTAGCCCCGCCACTGCGAAGTGAGGCCGGCGTGGCGCACCCTGCCACGATCCATGCTGCGCTCCGTCGGGGGCATCGATGAGTCCCGGTGTGGAGGGGATGGGAAGCGGCACCTCCAGGAGGACACGGTGCTTGAGAAGCGTCTACTCGGAGCACCGCGGAGGCATCAACTGGCTCAGCTTGAGCCCCGACGGCGATCACTTGCTGACTTGCAGCGAAGACGGGACGGCGCGTCTGTGGGAGACCAAGGGGCTACAGTGTTGCGCACTTCTGCAAGGTAAAGCATCCGGCATAAAGGGGTATCAAATGAGCCTCTATCTCCCAGCAGCTCGTCTGCAGCGTCCCAAGTCCAGAGATCTGCGATCACCGAAGTTTATCCGGAAAGGATAGTAGTGAGTAAAGGAAACAAAGGACGGAGGAATTCGTGTCTCACACTTATGTGATTATTCATCTGTGAATAATTGCATCAATTAATACAGATACTCCAGTTTCCGACGCTGGTCTGCTCCATTACAGTACGGTACCGATAAATCACGGGACAGTAATCACGTACATCTTTACTGGATTACTGATTTTCTGTTTCTTTGTAAATGTTAGTCGACCAAATGAAATCTTAAGAGTATTTGCAAATATAAATGATACATTCAAACACGTATAAACGGTGTTTACTCTCTTGAAGCGGTATAATGTTTTGTATTTGCCTTAAGGTACTGTCATTGTTATCATTGCTATTCCTTAAGATTTAAACAGTCGTGCACCGTTTGCTGTCATCACGTATACGGATAGTTTGGCGGGATGAAAGAAACGTTATCCCTACTGACAGATTTGTGCGTATTATATAGTGCGGTTGTAACTTGACATTTTTGCCTGTGCTTTTACCGGAAGCTGTCATACAGGTCACTTTGATCGGGACCTCTGTATAGATTTTACATTAGGAGCACTTTAATCCGTAAAATCTAAATCTACCTGTTGCTATCAGACCGGTTTACTCACATTCAGATCTTGAACTATACACTGCAAATGTTGTAAAGCCCTTGTAATACGAAAAGTTTGGCGAGACGAAAGAAACGTTATCCCTGCTTACACATTTCTATATCTAAATCCTGTACGTATCACGTAGGCCTACCTGAAGCCAAGCAATACGAATAATAAACATGAATAAAAAATGTCCGCCCAGATTGTTTGTGCTCGCCTTAGGACTCTCCGTCCCCGACTACTTGCAGGGCATGACAGCTACGTCACCCACGGTCACCTGGAGAACGATGTGGCGTACACCTGCAGCGCGGACCACACCGTCAGGAAGTGGGACATGGCCACGGGTGGCTGCATGCACGTCTTCAGGGGACACACCTCCATAGTCAACAGGTGACCGTCCAGCCGTCGAGTTTTAACAGCCGCCGCTGCGGTTGGTGCCATATATCATCTTTATTCTATATATATATATATAGTCTTATGAAGTGCGTTTTCCACCTGCCTGCTAGATGGTTCTCGAGAGGAAATGCATATTACAAAGAAAAATAATATGAAAATATAAAGCGTTGTGCAAAAGTATCAGGCAGTCACAGGAAATGAGGTTTAAATTATCTTTATGTCAGTATAAAGCTATAATATCATTGCTGTCAAAGTGTGTCAGCTTTGCCATTTGGGAACCTCTGCTAAAATCACCAATCTGCAGCAACCGTCTGTTAGATCCATATATTTTTGGACTCTATGGCTACCCTACCTTGCTTGGCTAATCAATTCCCCATTTAGTTATTTAGCAAATCAGGTTGAGAAATTTAACACATACAGTATATAGAACGGCTTTGGTGCCCCTGAGGAGAGTTTTGGGAACTGAAGCAGAGTTTATCTAGCCGTCGGACAAGATATCAGTGACTTTTTGGAGAACAGATGAAATTCTTGTTTATTTCTCATATTACTGTTAATTTGCGTATGTTATGATGCTAAATTGTGGTTTTGTTTTTCAGAGAAAATATACAATTGCTACCAGAATTAATAAAATACCTAAGACTTTTGCAAAGTATACTGTAGTTAGATTTTTTTTTTTTTTAAAAAAAAGATTAAACACAAATAAAAATAACAATAAAATAAAACACCAAAACAAAACAAAGGATATGAAAAAAAGGGATTTTATCAGTAGCTGTAAAATGAAGATATAAAATAAAAATTGTGGGACATTGTAAGGTGTGTAGGTGAAGTGGCTCATAGGATTGGTATTATGGTCAGTTGCGACTTTCGGTTATTTGGAGACCAAATTTACCTTTTCTTGTATGTTTGCTTCATGTTTTGTGGCCTTAAATTAATAAGATCTGAGGACAGTAATCTGAGCAACCAGGAGATGTGATCAGTGCTGGAAAGATGAGTGAAACTTCAAGGATTTGTATTTATCAAACGCAAGGTTTACAGTCAGACTGCCCTAATAAATATTTAATAATTCCACGGTGCATATGTAAGAAGTGAGTGTTAAATGATAACTCTCATAGGCATATTTAGTAGTTTGCTAGCCTAAGGGCAGACGCTCCATGTGTGAGCCTCACTGCGTTCTCGCCGTGAGACCGCAGAAGCGCCTTCCAGGCTTCACCCTGGTGAAAAGGTCGCGATGTTTTCATACATTCATGCACATATAGCTAAAGGCTCTCTTTCTGTGAGCTGGTGGAGCTCGCGCTGAATGCAATGACTCAGCAGGGATGCTTTAATGCACAGGGTTACCCAGACTGACACCCAGGGGCCCCAGCTAAAAAGGGCCCTCAACTTTTCTGCATTAAATTACTGCTCATTTTACATCCTCCTGACCTAAGGTGTCTTTTGTCAATACAAGAAAATACAGTGATGTAATACCTGATGTAATAGATTTTTTTTTTTATTGCTTGTATTTTATGTATCTTTTTATATTATTTTTATTTATGTTGCATATTAACTGTTGAGCACAACCCAAAAAGCAGGTTGAAAAATGCTAGGGTTGCAAAATTTTGGGAATTTCCCTGTTAATTCTCATAAATTCCCATTAATTGCCGTAGAAAGTTTCCAACTTAGAATATTTCCAAACTTGAAAAGTCACACAGAGTGGAAAGTTTCTGGAAAGTTTCTTTGTAACCCTACTATGCATGTGTACAGTGTATGTTTGTGCATGTGAGAAATAAGAGTAAAACTGAGACTAGCTTATTCTCCCAGGGTCCTGGTCGCCAGCGGATGCCTGTTCAGTGGCTCGTATGACCGCACGGCTCGCTGTTGGAATCCTGACAGCGGTCGACAGCTTCAGGAGTTCCGGGGTCACCGCAATGGCGTCTTAGCACTGGCTCACTTCTCCACTCAGGACCTGACGCCTGATTACGCACTGAGCGGCGGGCAGGGTGGCGACTTCCTGGTTACGGGAAGCACTGACTGCACTGTCAAGTTGTGGCTGGTTCTTGATGGCCGCTGCTGTCATACCCTCCGTGGCCATCAGGGGGCAATCCTCTGCATGCTGCTGGATGTGCCTGGCAGGGCCCTGTTCACTGGCAGCAGGGACCATACGGTGCGGTGCTGGGACCTTGCCACCGGTGAGCAGACACGAGTGCTGCAGGATCATCAGGGCTCCATCATCTGCCTGGAGGTAAATGCCGGGGTAATCTTATCATTCAGGCCCTACGACATTTCCGATTCCAAACTGATCTGTACCGATTTACAGAATAACATCAAATTCTTCTGGTTCATGGGAGGTGCTGTTATGATCCCCGTGGTGGGCCTTGAACTCTTAGGACATTCTGATGGTTCAGGCAGGAAGGCCCTCATGTTTTTCGTTCCGGTAGACCGCTGGAGAAGCACAAGTTATCCAAAACAAGGAGGTGTTGTTTATACCACGAGTGCTTTGCGAAGACGACAATCTGCTGGTCGGTTTAAAAGGACAAAGGATCTAGCATCCTAGATAATGTGAATCATAAGGCTTGTGACCATTTTCCCATTAACTGAACGGCTGGAGAATCAGTTCTGTTGGTTTTTACAATAATGAATTTATAAAAATAAAAAAAACTGCTCGTATTTTCATTAAAACACATTAAAGCATTTTGCTTGAAAGTAACTGATACATCCTTTTTAAGGACAGGGCACATGACAGGAAGTTTGGCAAAGCTTTACATTGAACAGTTTTCTAGATCAAATTTGCAAGTTGCAGATGTTAATCTCTTCCTTCTTTAATTAAATGAGGATAAAATCGGTAATATGATACATCCCTCATCTTCCCACACAGGAGACCACTTTTTAAGGGCACTTCTCTGTTTATACGCTCTTGGCTCGTGGCTAATAATTCCAGTATTTGGCTTTTCAGCTGTTGTCATCAGTATTTAATAAGATACACGTGGTTCACAGAAAAATCCAACCACATGTTTTCATGCTAACTTGACTTTTGATGAATACGACAACTGGAAGAGGCCCGAAAGCGCTAAGCTGACGTACGGGGAGATCAGGTTGGCTTTTTAGCTTCTGGGAGATTTTGGGTCCAGTATATTCAATCTTTTGGGGGCTGGCAGATAAATAAATGAAGAAATCCATTGTTTCCACGCGATAATCCAAAATGCAATTCAGCCATTGCTCCTGTGCTTCTGGTGCGGGGATCTCTAGCGATTATGGAACGGACTGGTACTCTCGTTCTGATCAATAATACCAGGATAACTTCTCATATTAAAGATGTTAAACCTCAGAAGAAAGTATTTTCTTTTGTACCCAGTATCCATTTCATGTGTCCTGTTACTATGTTATTGAATTAGTTCGTTTTGGTCCTCTCCCAGAGATTACGTTGGGGGTCATAGTAAAGCCGTACGAGAACAATAGTCGGTTATGCTTATTTTAATCCAATCTTTCAAGAATGATCTTGACCGAAATCCCTTCACCTAGTTTATAATGATTACATTTATTCAGACAAAGACGAGCATATGATGGGTATCGTGCTCCTGGTGGATGAAAAGAAAGACAATGAGTGTTTGGGATAGATGTGGGTTAGATCATTGGAATAGCATCTCAGAAGTTGATGGCCTCCTGATCAGTGAGGATTTTTGCTTTCTTCCCCAGTTTGTCAACAGACACCTGTATTCGGGCAGCACCGACCGCACGGTCAAGTGCTGGATGGTTGCGTCCGGCGAGTGCATCCGCACCTACAGGTCCCACAGGCACAGCGTCAGCACGCTGCACTTCCACGAGGGCATCCGTGAGTTCCTGCGTGTTTCTCAACACCGAGAACAAAGATCATACTTGTGGTCTTGGTAACTTGCTTTCCAAGAACAAACTTGGGGCTCAGCGAATCACGAGAATCCTTCATATTTGGGGTGGGGCAATAACGACATCTGGGGATCTTTACCATCTTCTGTACTCCTGTCCTTAGTATTGGAAGTGGTCTTTGGCAATGGAAGGTGTGAAGTAGGTACACAAAAACACAACTACAGTCAAGTAGGAAACACCCCCTCTCTGGATGTCTCCATGTATCTGAAGGAGACAGGGTGGGGTTTCTGACTGGTTCCGTGCTTTTCTGTGAGATCCCCCTAGAGGATTTTCTTCTGGCCCTCGTTCTGAGGAGAGTTCTCCACGTTATCGCCCCAATGGTCGATGTGGTAGAGCAGCGGTAAAGGAAACCACATTTGCTTCCAAAACTCTACATTTCTGAAATTATAAACTGCTCCGTGACAAGACGGCAGGAGAGGTTTATTCGGGGGACGTTTGAGGGACGATGACAGAAGCATTGCACAACCTCATCCAAGAGCACAAAGAAATGACCAAAGCCGCATTCGCTAAGCAAGAAACTTTGTGGTCAAGAGACATTCTTCCTGTCCCATGCCAACACTGGGGAGGGAGAATGTTATATTTAAACCATCCATATGCTGAGTTCAACTTGGTAAGCAGTTCCCCAGCAGTGGTAGGGATGTGTTGCTTTCTATAACATGGAGTCTTGTCACATGCTTGAAGATCTTTCCGGGACTCCGGTTATAAAACACCTCAGCGGACTTTGGGGGATATTGGTTTTAAATTGCCTTTATTTCCTCATATCATGGCAGTTTGCTTTGCATTTCAAAGAGGGTTGATCTTGCTATTTTAACGCGATTGTTGCACAATCAAAGTTGAATTATGCATGAAGATTAAAAAGACACAGGAAGTTTGTAGAAGTTTGTAGAGCTTTTATTTATCTGTTGGTTTAGGAAGGTTAAGAAGTTATTGAGAAGTTTGTCAACGTCTGTATATTTATGAAGGTATTTGTGCATCATTATGTCAAAAGTTGTCTTTAAAATTCCAATACACTGGTGTCTTAGATATTAGGGTCATAATGGTCTCAATTGAATGCTAACTTCTTCGTAGAGTTTCACATGACTCTCAGTTGAATCACAATGCTAAATTTGTAATTTTTGGAATTAGTTACACGTCAGATTGAATTTAGGACATATGGACAACTTTTCAGGACTTGATACAGTAGTAGTGTGTTGGCAAATGTCCTCAGAAAATGAATTCCACTGGAACATGGTGATTGAACACATTGACGTTAAAATATCTTTAACGTTTTGCATCAGTGTTCACAGGAAGTGGAGACTCGTGTGCAAGGGCTTTCGACAGCACATCTGGCGTCTTGAGAAGAGTCTTCAAGGGACATAAATTTATCATCAATTGTTTACAGGTGATCCATTGTATGGTTTGTGCGTTGGGTTTTAACATTACTTTGCATTTGAGATGCTTAATTAGTTACGACATTGGCTGGACACAACTGCGAGGCTGTCATATACAGGATTATACAGCATGAGCTTGTTTGCTGTTGCTACATTTGTAATCGAATCAATTACTCCACCAGGTTCACAACCAG
>JAABNY020000106.1:254368-274799 GCA_015164015.2 Brevimyrus niger | reverse complement strand
GTCCCTGCACTGTCCCCAGGTTGTTGTTGCATTATCCCCGTGTCTGACCAGCCGACAAAACCCCTCTTAGCCAAACTCTGCTCAGTACCTCATCCCAACAAGGGAGGGTGCAGGGGGAGGGGAGTCCTCATGACTCACCAACACCCTGTTGTGGGATCGCAGCTCTTATACCTCAGGCTCATATCTGTATTCATTAGAAGGACTGCAGCTGTGCACTTATGGGTGACATCAGCACACAGCAGGCAACGATACGCATTCCTACTTTCTGTCATGATCCACTGTTTCGGTTCTGTTACTGATTGTTTAACCACAAGCTCCCATAACTCTGGTATTAGGGAGTGATACTCTGGCTTCAGACCAGTGAAGGTGTGTTAGAGGGGAGAGTGCTCAGGGTTAATGTTACTGGTAGGTCAGGATGAAACTCCCAGCAGTGCAGGGTAACCATGGGGAAACTGGGGAAGCAGAAAGGGGCATGACCGTGATGGGGATGAGGAAATTGCGAACCATAAATGCAAGCTATCCATCAGAGAAACATTGAGTGAAGACAGGGGGCAGATGGCGGCGACATTTTGGTGCACCTTGATTAGAAGGAATACGGTATAATTTCATATAATTATTTAAAGCCGCAGGGCCCAGTGAGCGTGAGGCACTGGAGCCGTGGATCCATCAGCATCTGAGGACCGGGCTGGATGCAATTAAACGATTTACTGCTTTCAGTGAAATATCTCGAGCATGTTTCATGAAAGGCTCAGAACCATCCTTTACAAGTGGAGACATATGGTGAATATGTAGCAGATGCTGTCCGAGAATGTGTACGGGCACACGTTACAAATATGGGGAAAATGCAGTATGACTATAAAAATATGCATTAAGAGTGCATATTTTCATGGAGACTTCATTCTGCCTCTCTGACTTTACATAAACTTGAAGGAAACTCGCAGAAAAATATCAGCAACATTAATATTTCATATGTGCTCCTATGTTTTGGGGGAGGTCACAAAATTATTCTTTGTAAAACAACAGCTGTAGTGTCTGAATTCCTGCCGTGCTGAGGAGAGAGGCGTCATCCTGGCTTCCGGTAACTTCCTGGGTGTCTCATGTGGGTTGTCAGTGCTATAATAGCAACGGCTTTCCATTTGATCATTTAAGGCTTCATTTCGCTTTACCTTAAGTGCAATTTTTCCTCCTCAAACTTAGGATATTTTTTACTGATTCTCTGGCTTGCCGATCAGCATAACATGCACCGACTCATCAATGTACATTTGAACCCAGGGCCTCCAGTTGAAGTCGTAAGGTAATTCTTGGCTCAGTATGGGAGGAAAAAAAAGTCCCAACTCACTGACACTGAAGATGCTGAAGTCTGAGAAGATGGTTCTCAGTGCGTGACTCGGGGATGGACTTCCCTGTAAAACTGCTTTGTCAGTTCCCTGTCCCCCTGCTGCATCCATCTTCTGTTGCTGGCAAAACCATTTCTGCTGGTCTCTCTTAATCCCCCCCCCCCAACACACTCGTTACTTACCGATGTGTGTGTTTCTTCACCTGGAAGAGGAAAGAGGGAAAGTGGTATCACTGAATAGCAATATCAAAATCTGAATACAAAAAAATGCAAGGAATCTGTTTCAGTTCAGGTGGTGGCACTAAACAAACAATCAAGACAAAAGTACAAAAAGTAATAAATAGTGGTAGATATATAAATAAAGTTGTGCAAATAACCGACGTAGATATATAAATAAAGGCGTGGCATCGAGATTCGGAGTAGACAGCCATCCGAGTTATTAAAGAATGATTGCCTGAAATGCCGAAAGCTGAATAGCTTAACGGCGCCCCGTTCCTGCTCCTGTCAGGAAAGGCTAGCTGTTACAGGCCCGATTCAAAGCTGCCTTTTGTCTGGGGGGGGGGGACTGGTGACCCCCCCGCGGTGACGTCTCTGAGGTCTCTGATCAAAGAGGGAACACGGCCTTCTCCTCTTATGACAGGTTCCTTTACTCTGGGCTCCCTCCCGTCCGGCTGTGGGGAGCCACATTCCTGCCCGACAGCCCCGTTGCCGGGTAGCGGGGGCCGCGCTCCCCCAGCAGCCGCGTGACACCGGCCGAAGGTCTGAGGGGAGCTGTGCCGGGACCACGGCCCGGCTCGGCCTAATGAGGCGCTCTGCACATGTTCCTCGGCTAGCTAATGTCGTGCAGCTCCGGGTTAACGGCTCCCGGGGGCTACGGGCGCCGCCTTGCTCCTCACCCGTGAAGAAAGGCGTCTTTTTCAAGTATTTCTCCGCAACAAGCCCACTTTTGATCTTCAAACATCCATGGTGCAGAGCCTGCCACAAGCCATTCTCTTTTCTCGGGGAACAAGTTTGGCGCCGTGTAATCCACTGCTCCGCGTTTGATCCGATTCCTTCCAGCGCGTTTCCGAGCGCCGATCTGCCGCCGGGTGCCCCTGCATGGGCATTCCCGCTCTGCAAACGCACGATTGACAACACCGGCTTTCATCCCCGTGGATAACCGGCACCCCCTGGCTTTAGTCCACCGTTCTGTTAACCTGCAGGCCACCAAGTCCCACAAGCACTGACCCTTAGTGGGTTAATCCCACAGTAACTGGGGCTTATAGGTGGGAACAGAGTGTCTGTACCGTGCCGGTACTTTTCCCACCTTTTTGGCACAGCCTGAAATCAGGCTCTAAAGATGTGCTACCTCCACGAGATATGAAACAGGCCTCTGGAAGTGGTTAGTCATGCGAGGAGATGAAATTGCTACCAGTGTGTTTCATGGTGGCCCCAGACTAACTGTAACATTGAAAACAGCTGCATAACAGACACATACAGTGTATCGGGGGCCTTGTCCCAACCCTCTCAATCATTCAGCACACCTACACCGGGCGCTTGCTGGTCAATATTCAGCAGAAATGGCACTAATTATCCCTTTGGCAAAGTGGTGCCAGTTAAAACCAGATTAAATCTCCGGAAAGGTCCTCTGTGATGTGCGGACCTTCAGACATGTCACCTGATGGAATCCCTTGGTGACCTCACAGATACGGGGGTTTCCCCAAACATGTAAACATTGGCTGTGGCCAGCTGCTTACTCTTAGCACGCGGTTAAAAGTGGAGTGGGCAGATTATCACAGGGGGGAGGGGGTCATTCTGAGGTCTTTGCTTGTGTGTGTGTGTGTGTGTGTGTGTGTGTGTGTGTGTGTGTGTGTGTGTGTGTGTATGTCTGTGCTTATACAAAACAGCCATGTGGCAAATATTGTGGCATTATCTGAAGGAAACGGAGCCCCTATAGGGATATAGGTGGTTAAAAAAAAGTTTACAGTATCTGGTGCCCGCCAAATACTTTAGTATCTGGTGCACACCAGATACTGTAATTTTTTTTTTTAATCACTTATGTCCCATTAGGGGCTCCGTAGAAGTAGGCATATGGAGAATTTAGAAGTGTGTGTTTGGCAAAACGTATTCATTCAGTCATCATTCAGTTTTATAAACGACCGTTAATTTAGTGCTTTTTTTTTTTTCCTGTCATGGGAATCCTCCATGCCTGGCAGGTGGGTGAGTGTGTTCTGCTGAAAGGTAGGGCCCCGCTGGGCGTGAGTGACAGGTTGGAGGCTGGCGTAAGAGTGGACCTTCTCCTCCGCAGAAGGGCCTGAACAGGATACGGCAGAAACATCGCCATCCAGACGCCGTGCTCGCGTACAGAGCGCGCACACGGTTAATACCTCCGAATCCATCACCCTGCCACCCCCTTACCCAGGATGGGGTCACAGGATGTAGTCTGATACAGTTGTCGAAAAAATACAGACAAATATTAAAATACAGACACTCAATTCTCATCCTCAATATAACATTATTCTCTTAGCCCAGGACTATAAGGAAATGTTGACTTGTTTGGGTCTGTATCAACACCCACCTGAGCAGTGACTGGAACCGACGGGGCAGATTTCTTCTGGAATTTTCCATACGGAACTCCAGAGGTAGCACTATTACCTATTTAGGGTCAGACCGATGGGCCCGTGGCGTGCAGAAGACTTTCCTTCCGTTAAGTACACCCCCCCTACTTGTCCTCTGGAAAAACGACCCCTGCAGGGGTGCTGCGAGTCGGCCCAGTGTCCAGGCCGCATGCCAGCTGCGTCGCTACAGATGCACAACCCAATGCGTCCTGATGCGCAGCCTTGTGTCATGTACGCGGTCTGCCTCGCAGCCGCAATGCTCCCCCCAATCGGCAACATTAACCTTGCTTTATGTGAGATGCTGTCGCATGTCCTGTGACAAATTTAGCTGCTGGGATGAAATGTATTACTTGGGATATAGGTGAGACATAATTACTATTCAGCTGATTACCTGTAAGTAAATGTTAGCGTGAATTAGCGGCTTAGCGTAGCGTAGCCTCTCTTGGCTTGGAGGTGACCTGGTGATGGAGTCCATTACAGCTTTTATGGCCTCACTAAACTTCTAAAATGGTAGGGTAGCCCTTTACTCTCTGTGCTCTGCAGCCAGAATAATCTGTGCCGTCGCCTCTTGCAACGGCATCCATCAATGCCACCACGCTGCTCTTCACATCACCTCTAAACGTCCACTCTGCCAATGGCTCGACCCACCCTCAGTCTTCACTGATATCTGCTTTGTTTCCAAGGGAAAAACAATCGACTGGGAGCCTGACCAAGTCACCTGAAACGTTTTTTTGGTTGAAAGTATCCAGGTCTCGCAAATGGCTTTGCTACTCAAGTTAAATATGTAAAATATTAAATAAAGTATACCTGCTTCTATCAAAATCTCAAATATGTCATTAACATACTACTGTACAATGGAACCGGCCGAGTTCAAAATAAGAATCTGGGGCATTTTGAAGTCACTTGTCAATAAAATGTCAGTTGGAGCAGATTTATCTGAACAGCTGGGCGCCTTTGTTGAAGAAGCTCCGCTTTTGCTTTTCCCATGAGAGCTCGATACGTTTGCATGGCGATCCTGTGCTGGATAAGTGAGGCCGGGAGTGGAAGGATGAGGAGAGGAGAACTGAGCAACAGGAATGAATATTTCAAGCTGGAAAGTGCGGGAACTCGCAGGTTCGTTAATGTCTGCTCGTTAGCGCCTTGGGATACTGACTTAACACATGCGCGCTGCCTTCCACCTTGGCTCTTCCCTGCACTTGCGAGCATTGGATACAGCACGGATTCCCTCCCGTCCCGCCATCGTTTCTGGGATCTGAAGGCCTCGATAACTGTTGTCGTAGAAACGGGCATCTCTCTCTCCATTTTCGCTTCTTGGGAGGTACGGAGCCGTTTCTGCCCTGTCCATCATTTCATAACAAGTCAGCGGTGGTTCGCTTTCAGCCGTGTGAAGTGCAGCGTTCTGACACCACGCATCGGGGGCTGAACATAAGTGCATTTACCCATCAGACCTCAACGGGAGTCTGGGCATCCCTCTTTATCAAACTCTTACATGGCGCCTTTAATCATTTTGACGTGTATTTAGCTAAAAGAAGCCTGAAGGACCGTTTAACGTTGTGTAAATAACACAGCTGCATCAGAGACGTCAGTAACGGAGGTTAGAGTGATGGCTACCAGGGAACTCGTTCTCCTTCTGTATTTTCTTCTAGCTGTGGTGCTTTGTTGACCAATGCATGGCTCCAGTATTCCTCTGTGTTTATGTTCTGCCGGGAAACACATCTCCATTCCACACTCGTGTTTCACGGCAATGTTCAGACGGGATGTTTTGGCGAGAGTCAAGGTGTCTCTGTGGCTTTCCATCAAACTGTTGTGACAGTCAGTGAGGGAGAGGGAGATTGCAGTACTGTGTCCGTGACCCTTGCGGGTTTGTGTTTGAACATCATGCTTAAGAATTAAATTATTCTCCAGTGATCTAAATTTAGAATCTGGTGCTTCTGTTTGACACGTTGCCCTTATTTTCCTCGTCAGATGGTTTTATTTCTAATGACCTTTAACCGTCCTGAATAAAAGCAGCTGTCAGATGAATAAAATCTCGGAGTTTACTTTTGTGTCACTTTTTCTGAATGATTGATAAAAGTAAAAAGGTACAAAGTCTGCCAGTGGACAGGGTAAGATGAATACAAGCCCTAGTGAATTTCTTAAAGGCTTTTAGCGTGTATGTGCATGTGTTTCCTGAAACCTCTGAATTCATTAGTGGTATTTTTAATAAATGTGAAAGGAGCACATAGAATGATGTGGACGCAGGCGCAGCGAGGATTCTGCTGTTGACTGGTAATCCGTCACCCGTTTTGCCAGCCAAAAATATCCAAGGCTCTTTCTCTATTTTTAAATAACACTATCATCGCCGTTATCTTTACTTTAAATGAGCCAATCTGGCCAGATTTGCTTGTGGCAATTAGTGACTTCATTGGGGAAATTTCTTATCAGAACTGATTGTTTCCACTCAGGGGTAAAAAGAAGATCCTGAATTGCGCCGGAGTCATTTCCGCGAGACCTGAAGTCGTTATCTGTGCCGAATGAGGAATGAGGCACGAGACATTAAGCTCAGATTTACACCGCAGCTGGACAGCGTTTCCCTCGCTTGGCAGTTTTATTTCACGCTCTGCCTCACGGATGCATAATTTAGCACCATTACGGGGGGGGCAGACGTGGTCACACACGTGTGAATGCAGGCTTTCCTGCGCCGCGCACTGAAAAAGAACCGTGGTACCGACTCCTCTGCTCCGCTGTGCCGCGCCACCTCGTCCGCACCTGTGACTGGATATAAGTTACACGCGGTGCCCTGGCCAAAGTTGTGGGACTCCAAATATCTTTGATAGGAACCCAAATAGGGCAGTATTGGGGATCAGTGGGTGGTGCTGTTGCTTTGCACTTTCAGGATTGAGGGTTCCAATCCCACAGGTGTGCATGTGAGTGAATCCTGTCCAGGGTGTCCCCCTGTCTTGTGCCCTGTGCATCCTAGGATAGTGCCCCCCCCATGATTTTTAATCCATGTATAAGCAGCTGGAAGACAGATGAATGGAAAAACTAATGACTTTTATCTTGAGACACATCAAGATAGTAAAATGGTGAATGTGTTCAGGTTCACAATGGGTCGTTCCGCGTTCTGTGCCCAACTGGGGACCCAGCCCATAGAAATGCCACTCCTGTTTGTTTTTGTCCGCGTGATAAAATTGCACGCGACACTTTACAAAACGGAATGCTCACTCCGAGGAGCTGAACGCCAGCCCCCATTAGAGCCAGCCCCAGAGGCCCGGCCGATAATTATCGACTGAATACGCTTGTTTTTCGCTTAAGCACACAGCCGATCGATGCTCTGCACACTGCACCGTGAAACACCTGTAATAACACTGGTGCAATGCGGGTATTTTTTTATTTAATTAGCCGACACTTTTAGCCAAAGCACATGCAGTTGAGAGACCAGGGTCAGGCAGTCCCTGGAGTACTTTAGGTTTAAGGGTCTTGCTCAAGGGCAGTGCAGTCCCTCTGCTAACCCCATGATTTGACCCAACAACCTTCTGATCACAGGAACATCATCCTAACTCAGACATTACTGTTTTTGTTGGTATGTCGTTGGCAGCCAAAGCAGTTTCTGGGTTTATTTCATCATCTCCCTTTAAATTTAAACAGTTGGGCAGATGGGTGAACAGTTTCTAAACAGGGCATGGATAGAATTATTAATCTGCTCTTCTAATGTAGACTTTGCGTTTCAAAAATTAATTGGTTATGGCTTTGGCTGTCCCCTTATTCTTCTGCAGAATGGATGGAGCACACAGATGACCTAAATGTCCTATCTGGGCGGTAGATTTATGAGATGAATTGTAAATGCTTGGTGATTTCGACAGGGATTATAATACTATTATTCTTATCTGTGAGTTTTGGACCTGTTCCTTCATTGGGGAGCTGACAGGGATTATAATATTATTAATTCTTATCTGTGAATTTCTGACCTGTTCCCTCATCGGGGTTCTTTTCTGTCTGTTATATGTTGTTATACTCGCTCAGGAACGTCCACAGATCTGCGCAGAACGCTGAAGCACCTATAAACGCGCCTCAACACTGTTGCGAAACAACATTGGTGATTTCTATGCACGTGGAGGGATGTATGTACCTGCCCTGTCACAGTATCTCAGGGTAGCTTCATTGGATGCCTTACCAACATACAGCCATGGTGATGGATGGATTGAATAATGTTTAGTTTAAAAGTAGTACATGATGATGTCATTGGTGTTTCTGGAGGGTGCCGTACAGCACGATTCTTCCACTGGTGTGTCATGTGATTTAAATGTAATCCCTCAGTGGACCGCAGATCTGCACACATGAGGAGGAGTGAGCGACTTTGGCACCTCGACATCCTTAAGGCAGCTGCTTCTTCCTGTGCAGTTTTACCCGGCGGTAAGATGTCTTCTGCTGCCTTGTCCCGTCTCGAGTCGCGGCTCCCAAGCCTTTTAGCTTCCGGACCCTCGTTATTCCTTGGCCATCAAGCCACAACCCAAACGTTTAAATTATCTAATTATTTATTACACAAATTAACAGCATACTAACAATAAATAGAACATCAGATTTAAAAAAAATGAGAGAGAAAAACACTATATACATAAAATCCATAAAACTTGCCAACCGAGGAAGTTGGCTGTAAAATATGCTGACTGGGAGGGGAGGTTGCAGTGGTGAAATTTGTTGAGCAGAAAAACACTGATATTAGAGAAATGTATCAGTATTTTTTTATTTATATATTTTTTAACTCACACACACTGTACGAGCCACTGAAAATGTTCTGTGACCCACAATTGAGTCATGACCTACCAGTGTCTAAACGAAAGTTCCTGCCACCTGCCCCCAAACACCCTGAACATGCGGGCGGCAAGAACACGCGGACCCGCTCCCAAACACCCTAAACACATGGACCCACCCTCAAACACCCTGAACACGCAGACCCGCTCCCAAACACCCTGAACACATGGACCCACCCTCAAACACCCTGAACACGCGGGCCCGCCCCCAAGCACCCTGAACACGCGGGCCCGCCCCGCAAACCCCCACAACACATGACGTTTTCAGGAAGCGCAGAGTGAATTCCATTCCCGTCTTTTTTGTTCAGGGTTAACCCAGAGTGTGCTGGACTCTCATCCTGTCAGGACCTCTCCCTACCTTTGGCTAAAATGCATGTATATCACTCTACAATCTTCAGGATTTAGTTCACATAAGAGTCAAAAGACATTAAACACCATACCATTGTCTCACAATAAAATATTCACCTTGATTTTTTTTTCTTCCAGATCTCTATCGTAATTTTATTCTGAAAGGTAAAGGATGTTTTTTTCTCGGCCATGAATTGCTGTTGTTTTTACAGCTTTTATGAAAAGGTAAGTGTGAACAGGCTGTACGTGTCGGAAACTCTCATCCATCCATCCATCCATCTTCCATCCGCTTATCCTGGGGTGGGTCCACAGTGGCTTGGAACCTGTCCCAGGCAGCATAAGGCACAAGGCGGGGGGGCACCCTAGAAGCTTTGGAGGCTTATGTTTGTTACTATAGCTTCATTTTATTTAAGCAAATCCTTATGATATAAAATGCATATTATGTCACCATTCAGTCTTTTATTAACCATCATAGCCCAAGACTCAAAAAAATCCTTCTCATGTTGAACTGGCTCACTATGGTTGCAAAGTCTGTTGCTTTTGTTACCCTCATGTTGCTGCAGCTTTCACTAAATTAGCTGATGTGCAGCATACTGGTAATTCCTGACTTGTTTCTGATCAATAATGACGGGAGTTCAAACCCGTGCATCAGTTTCACGAGACATTCCCGAATTACATCATCCTAAAGTGCTAGTGAGGCATTGTTCTATATGCGTGAGATGACATCATCTTAATCAGCCCCTATTTAAGTAATTTGCTCCCTTTAAAACCGTGGGGAAAATAATATTTATTTGAGGTATTTAATATTCATGAGTATGGGGCACTGTGGGCGTAATTCCCGACATCCTCAGCATGCACATTTGATGTTGAGTGCCCCCCCCCCCCATACCACGAAGGCCGTCATTTCAGTGTCCTCTGTTATTATAGACAGTGCATTAATAAATCTTCAGCGTGTTCAGCACTGCGGCACTGTACATGTAGCCTCGGTGATCTCGCTGGCTCTGAGGATGCTCGCATTCACCCAAGGGGCCCTGACCGTCCCGGCTAATTGGTTTTGCGTTGGTAGCGCTTTGAAAAACATGTGTAGCCATCATAAGAGGACTTGCCTATTTGATTACCTGGGTCCCTAAATAATTTTAGACTAATCTATGTGCAGGTACTCTGATTAATATATTTGTAATCTTCTTTAAGCCTGCGACTTAATTGTAAGCTGTCACTCGCTCTGAACCCGCCGACTCGGTGGGTCTTGATTAATTTAATTTGATGATTTTCTGCTCCTGTGTTTTCACGTTGAATAGCTACTACTCACTAGCGGCTATTCCAGACAGAAGACGGCTGTGGCTGTTAGACGAGTTCTCTCCATCACAGCGCTGCATGCGTGTAAAGAGACGGAGGTCTGTATCCACTCCATGAATTTCCATAGTAAGACTATGAGAACTCTCCCGGTGACCTGCATGTCCCCACTCCAGCTTTTCAGGATGAAATAGCTTCTAATTACGCTTTAGGTAATACACAACAACTCAGGACGTTGTAACATTGTGTTTGATCTTGTTCAGGGAGGAAAACTTTACCATATGTCACAGGAATGATTAAGGTGCTGCTTTTCTTTATTATTTAGTTTTATTTTTTTTCCGCAAATTAGGTCTTATTATGTCTAGTTAAAGCTTTGTGTTTTTATATATCGGCTTTTTCAAAAAACATCCACCCTTCTTGATGCATGGAACCATTGCATTTAGGAAGATAGCACCCTCGCTATAGAAGATAACGCCTCTCGCACCCGGGTCCTGTCATCTCGGGTCCCGGGTCCTGTTCTGGAGGCTGCCACTGTAGACCCTGCTGGGAGAGCGATGGTTGTATTTAAGGGTCAGATGCCTGGACAATAAGGACTGAGGCTGAGGCGGACAGGTGACATTCCAGGTTGGAGTTTCGGGGTTAATTTGAAGCTCACACAGCAAACGAGACACTGCCTCTATTGATCTCTCGCCCGGGGGCTTCATCAGGGAGAAATGTCACCACTGGGGGGGGGGGGAAGCTGTCATTATTCTCACAAGGTGACACAAGGATGGGAATCGGGACACGAAGGCGGGGGACCATCGTAATGCAGCTTCTTAATCACAGGTTTGTCCGAGGGGGGGGGGGCTGCCAGGGCTGTGGGGGTCCTGTAGGTCCATCGAAAACGGCTGCACTGTGTGACTTCCCAGCTTCCCCTGACACAGGATCTCACCCACGTTCCAGCAGAGCTGACTTAGTGCCGTTGTCTGGCAAATGAACACTGAGGATAACTGCAGTTAAAATCACAAACCTTATTTCCAGCTTGCGAATACATCTGCTTGATTTTTAATGGAAAAGAATCGCAATGGACTAGCATCCCGTCCAGGGTGCACGTCTGATTTGTGTGCTACATTGCATGGGATAGTGACCTCCCCCCCCCCACCCCTATGGGATAAGCAGCTAGAAGGTGGACGGCTGAGTGAATGGATAAATATTTTACTTCAATACATAGCTTAGAACATGGTTGTCATTTTCTTACATTTTTAATATTCTTATCTACTAGACTGTTAAACTCATAAATATTTACTACTTGTGTCTTGAGTCTGCCAGATAACGAATGATAAGTTCATTCCTGGATAAGTAGTATGACATTTTTGTTTTTAGGATTACCGCATGTCCAGGCTGCATCTCAGCCTCATCTGTATGACAAACATCAGCCAGAAAATTCATGTTTATCGAGCACTTTCACAGAAACAAATTACGTAAAAATACTGGTTTTCTAGAACATCTTCGTGATGCTGGTCGTTTAATCAACGTGTAAACCCTGCATAACCTTTCATAACGTGTGCGTCACTAATAGTACGGGACACTTAACGTGCAACCGTTTCTCGATAAATAACTGCCAGCCTTTTAGCCGCGCTTGGAGATCGGTCCTGTGGGTTGAGGGCCATGCTTGATCTTGCTCATTGGATAAAAGCATAAATGCACCGCATTAGTTTGGTTCCCTACGGTCGAATTCATTCTCACTTTGTTCTCTTTCCCTTGTTCTTTTAAAGTGAATAATCAAACAGGCTTGTGGTCTGTGGTTTACCCTTGATTGGTCGTCTCTGGTCACTTTGATGAATGGCGGTACCCGCGATCCAGTCTTCGGCGCCGAGATATCGGCAAATATATTTTGCCCGAAACAGCAGCGCCTCTCTGCCCGTAGTCCGCATGTCGTTTGTGGAAAAAGGGGGGGGGGGACGTTGAATACTACGGCCGAAGTCACAGGAAATTAAGAGGATTCCGGTTGTACCCTAAACCGCTTCCCCCCACCCGTGAATGCCAAGTTAATTTATTGCAAACCCGCTAATTTGGTTGCTAAAGCGTTCTTGCTAAAGGGGGTGTTTCGTTTCACAATTATTACAAGAGGTTTCTTTTTTATGTTAATGACATTTGACAGATTAAAGATTTATACTGAAATGGAAACAAAAGACAGCATGACTATCTACAGTGCGTACGCGACACTATAACGCGACAGGAAGGCATGCGGATAAGCTCCGCCTCTCCAGTGTGCACTTTCACATTAGAGCCGCCGTCATGTCGGGATCAAAGCATAACCAAAGTTTCCTCAAAAACAACAACATGCCTTTCGGTGTCATCAAAGACACGTATCTCTTCTCTGAACCATCAGTCATTGATTGATTTGTGCTGCCATAATTAAAAATAATATCCCAGTAATGAGCTATCACATCCTACAAATACAAAAGGAGTCTCGTTTCCAAAAGGCTGTCCTTGTTGTCGGTTTTCTAGCCAATCTAAATTTCAGAACACAGCCCTTTCTATGATATAGGGCAGATGTGAAATGCAGTAAATAATGGATTCACCGTGGGGTCTTAGGCAGCCCTACCTAAGTACATTTCGGAAGGCTTAACCTCATTAGATATGACAGAGACAGATGTGTTCTCTTTGGTGACGAAACTTCATAAATGCCCATCACTTATAGATAAAGGCTTCGTCTAATCTTATCAGCAATACTTTCCTCCTGATGAGCTACAGGATTTGACCAGTGTCGAGAAAATGTCAGGACGTGCAGAAGATACCGTTACGAAAGGGCATGGGATTTTTTTCTAGACCAACATTAAATTCACAAAGGGTGCCACCGAGCCTCTATGGCATATGTTGATGAATGTAGAATCATTTATAATTCTGTCAGATCTCATGTTGTGCCCTAAATCCTCTAAATATTGAAGGTCTTTGTATTTCCTAGTAAAATGTGCTTTGAAAATTATGGGCTTTAATCTTGATTTCATCATTTGAATGATAAAATGTAACATAATTTGAAAGTTATATGTCGAGAAAGCCTTATGCACCTTTTTTTCCATTCACCTTCAAACCTGTCCGCAATGTGGTAATTTTGAGCAATCTAGAGCCTGTCCCAGTCAGCTGAAGAGCAGATTGGCTGGGTACACCCTTGGTGAGATATCAGATCATCGCATTATTCACCTAACTTTAGGCCTTCGGACAAAAACATAAGCTCATAAACCCACAGAACGCAAGGAGAACAAAGGAAACTCAACTCGCACAGAGCAGGGAGCTGAATTTGAACCCCCGTCCCTGGAGGTGCAAGGCAACACTGCTACCCGCTGATTAGCCGTCCAGCATGTGCGTATGTTTGTATTTATTCATGTGATAATTTTGTTTTTGAGGGGGAAAGATGTTTATTTGCCGATTCTGGGTCTATTATACTGCTGTCCTTTTCAAATCTGCCGAACGGCAGCAACATTCATTAATTAAAGCTATTTGCTGTTTAATGCGAACTTAACGAAACACCAGTCGCGTGGTGGCTATGGTCACCATGGAAACAGATCCACGAGCCTTGGAGTTCCTGTGTTCCAATGATTATATTGTATAAGTTGTTCACATGAAACATGATAATTAAACCAACGTGTGAATGACTGTTTTTTTGCTGTACGGTTTGCCAGATTTCATCCAGTACTGTGGACAGTCACTGCACTGTATTTGATATCTGCATTGAGTGTTCATGTATAATTATGCCGCTCACACTTGTAATTGGCAATTATAAAAATGATGATGACGATGACGTTTGAAAATTGGGCACAACATTCACCCCATATATTTCAGCACTGACAATGATCGCTCGCCAACCTGTCCGTACACACGTGTCCTGGCAAAATGTTTTTTGAGAGAAAAAACATGTATGCTGCCATTTTAAAATACCATATCTGGGATAAAAATGAGTTTTAATCCACCATTACACTGGTGATAATAGATTAAAATAAAAGATCAAAACTTTTCATAATCAACGTGCCACATGCGTCATTGAAACATGTTGGACTAAATGTAGCCTACGAAATCTAAAAATGTTTTATCTGCTTCTATATGTCGAAATCATTCATTCATGCCTGACAAAGTTTTGCTTACGTAGATAAAATGTAATGCAGGCAGTCCCAGGTTACAAATAAATCTGTCTTTAAGTCAATTTTGTAGGTAACTTACAGGAACATACGGTTCATATTTAACGTCAGCTAGTACGCAGTGTATGCTTACTATACTGTACTGAACCTAAAGCCTACCAGCTACTGAAGTCGCGCCATGTTTTCAGGAGCATCAGAAAGTAGTATGTGTGTTCGTTATTACGAACGATTGTATTTAACTTTTTTTTTTTCTTCAATTAAATATGCTTTATGACAGTTTGTTCAGAGGCCCGTATGTCAGACATTTCTTAAATGCCAGTTTTCTATCCACTCGCATCATTCATTGAAATATATTCAAAAATGTGGTTTGACCTCTTCAAAAGCCTTTTTATTTTAGAGAATTTCCCACAGGTGCAATAATTAAGCCACAATCTGAATTTTTGTATTTCTCTCCGACAACTGCAAAGAGTTGTCAAAAGCGTTACGGCAGCCACAGTAACGAGATTCCTGAGGGACTTTTTCGCTTGTATTGTTCACTACATCATGTCAATCAGTGAAGCATGACGATCCAGACACCACGTGTAATTTTAAGCTGCGATCTGCACGATTTCAATCAGGCATGGAGAAGTTAAGATGGAAACCGGAGAACCAGAGAGCGGGAAGCGATCATCTGCGCTCACAGATGTCAGGTCCTAGGTGATTACGTTATCTCTGAATGTAGGCTGTTCATTTTTGACAGTTCTGCTGAGTGCGTTTGCATTTCCCTTATGTCGCTCAGGTTTGTTGCGGACTATAACACACAATTCATTTGGAAAAAAAGCAGATCGCAGCTTAAAATCTCACGTGGTTTCTGGGTCATCGTACGTCACTGATTGACGTGAAGTGGTGAAAAATCCAAGCGACAAACTCCTACAGGAGCCTCATTACCTTGATTGCCATAAAGATTTTGATACCACTTTTCAGTTGTCAGAGAGAAATATTAAAGTTCAGATTGTGACTATATATTTTTTTTCCACCTGGGAAAATGGGATTCTCCAAAAAGACGTTTTTGAAGACGTCAAATCACATTTTCGCATATATTCCAATGACCGATGTGACTGAATAGAAAACTGACATTTATCTACACTACAAATAATACTTAGGCTCTCTTAAGTGTGTGAGCAGCAGTGTGCTGCTTCTGGCCTGTGATTTAAGTCCTCTCACATTTCACTCCAGTTCCTTGGCGTTCATAAAACATTTTACATGTTCTTTGGCTTCCAGACAGAACATGGCATCCTGTGATTCACTGCTAGATCAGTTATAATCTGCCATTCAGATGTTCTAGAAGTTTTCATTATATGATACTTCTCGCATCTCTGAGGGAGGCCGTTCTGGGGGCACATCCAGCAAGCATATATGTGCATTGTATTCTACAAAGGCAGCTTTCATTTGTGCTACCCATGTACTGTCTTCTTGTTGAATATTTCAGTGATTTGAGAAAGTGAAGTGCATTTCAGTGGTTTATTACCTAAAAACCACAGTTTCCATTTTCATTCAAAGGCAGCTATGTTGAATTTGATGGTCTTGGGGGAAAAAAGAGGTGGGAAAGATACAGAAATAGATTACAATCAAGGACGCATGCATAGGGTGCATGTTTACATACATGATGCAACATCTTTAATTTACCACATTTCATGTATTTTTCATGGATAGTCTTATAGCTGTGATTCCCGGCACAGCTACCCCACTGTGTTTGAGGATGTTTAAAGGCAGATTGATGTGGTTGTTGAAAGATTTAGCTGTTAATGTCATAAACTGCAAAATTTACCAGTTCAGTAAGGAATTGAAAGGATGATTTTGTATAGCACTGTGACAAATATATTCTCATTTCCCGAAGGCAAAATTATTTCGCTGAAAGGGTCAACTTTATTTGTCAATAGCTGCTACCTGTTTTTGATATTTTATTTGTGGTGACTGCCTTCACAATTGTAATCAGAGTCTGCCTCATCTTCCGTTGAACTTCACCTCCAGTCCTACCAGGGGTTTCGCCCTAAACACCCTCATCAGCTGTCTGCTCAAGGAGAGAGCTGGGAATATATTAAACAAAAGCTAGCTAGCTGTGTTTCATCTCAGCGATGTTTCAAAGAATAAACCCCTTCGCTTTTCATTTTTAACAAAAGCCTGGCCTGGGAGCACTCCCGGTGTGTGGGGGAATATGAAAGCTGTCTTTAGGTCATTATTGCGTGCCGTTTCAAAGCTGTATGGCGAGCGCTCATAAATCTTTCCAGAAGAAATAAAATGACCCCTCAAAAAAAAAAAAAAACAACAGCTGCCCCCACTTTTGTTTGGCCCTGCTGGATGCCTTTGATAAATGCCGTTGGCTCCTTAGCAGGAGAAAAAAACTTAAAAAGATTTGTGACAAACGCTTCAGGTGTGGCGCCCCCATGTGGTGGGATGGCTCATCCTTGGGCCTCCACACAGGTCTCCCAGGTTATGCTTCTTTCTCAGGCCCTCATTTCCCTTGAGACCTCAGATTACAACCCCACCCCTACCGCCTTGTAGTGTTGTTTTGTTTTCTGCAAAGTTCGAAACTGATCATAGTTCTTGGGCACATACAGAGGAACCATAACCACATGCAGTTATACAGTCATGCTGATGTATTGAAAATACTTTCTAGGGAAGCTCCATCCATGTGCCAATGCATCCATGATTAAAACTAGGATATGTCCTCCCCAGATAAACTGGCTAATTGTGTGTCTCCCTAAGAGACACCATTCAGTAGCAATGGAATCGTTGTGAGGAATGTAATATATTCTAAATAAATGCAAGTCATGTGATTAAGCCTAACTAGTTAATTGATGGTATTATCTTAAAGTATGTGAAACACAAAGAAGAGGTGATGGTGACACCAAAGATGGCTTCTGGAAGGCTTATGAAGGCTGGTGTCGATTTGGCCCAGAGACACACATTTTTCACCCCCACTTTTATCACTAAGGTGTTCTGGTTGCTTGACATTTATTAGCAAGCTTGATGGAATCAATGCGCCGATTAAGTACATCAATTTCTCATGAGGCACTATACTCCAGGCCCAGTGACCTTGTATGTGTTTAACATCTCACCACTGACCAACAGTGAGAACGAGGGGTGTCTTCCTGGAGATCAGGAGCACACGCCTTTCTTGTGAGTTAGCATTTTTAGCGCGTCGATTCGGTATGTAACGGAACCGTACCCACTCTGCACCAAAGTGATGGCACCAAACTAATATCTTTCACCATCTCTTTGAGGTACGCGCAGTATCAGTCATTATGGTATGCAAAATGTGTAACATTTCTCAAGAAAGCTGATCACATGACTAAAGGCATTCTTGGTGTCAGTCGGATGGCAAGACATTTGGTACTTGGCAGGGAAGGTCAGGCTGTTGGTGTCCCCCAAGCTCCCTGTCCCGGATAGTGAACTTCAGCAGCACATTTCTCTGCACAGAAACATCTCCAGAATGCCAACACCGCATTGCATTGACAGAGGTCCTCCCTGTTATAAATCTTCCAGGGGATTAAGTGCTGTAGGCGATTTTGGAACGGCCCCCAGAGTTGCCTTAGTTCCTCTTGCTCAGCGTACATATGAGGTGACCAAGCCAGGGGCATCGCTAGAGATTTTGCGTCCCATGAAAACATATCATATCAGCACCCCAACCCAGATCAACACAATTTTGTTCCAGATTTTTTTTTGGCTCCCTGTCGCTTAGGGGCCCTTGGAATTTACGACGCCTATGGACCAAGCTTAGGTTGTCTTGTAGCTTGGGGTCCCGGTAACTTGGTTACCTCACGCATGAATACACGGGCTGCTTGGAGCACTGAATGTACAGCAGTAGATATGAGTCTGCTGAAGGGATCCTTCAAGGTCATGTAGATAACAAAAGATGAGCCTACTCTATATTGCCAAATGGATAATCCCACCCCAAGCTAATGATGTTGCGTGAGGTTAAACATACATTCATAATTCTGGCACCAAACTGTGTGTGAAGCACTGTTTCAGTGACCTGCTGTGAATTTGTTTTAGGTATAAGTTGGAATGTAGTTTGAGAATGACAAATGGAGGATTGTCTGGGGATTGAAATGCTAATTAGTAAATCCTACTTGATAGTTTTTGCTTTACTAGTCTGATTAGGCTGCACTAATAGGGAGTGGAGTTCAACATATGTTTGATGGATGTTAATAGGTGACATATAAACAGAAAAGTCCTTTAGTTTGGTAATAATTGCATCTATTTTCATCACATTACTTACACCATTCTCATAGAATAGTCTAAATAAACATAGTTTAAGTAATGCAATATTAGACTGAAAGCCAATCTCAGATTATTAAAAAACACCCTGGAGTTTAGAAAAGAAAAATATTCATAGTCTTGCTAACAGGACTTTAAAAAGGTGTATTTATTCTCAAGGATGGTGGTGGTTTGGGCTCAGTGGAATGAAGGCAATTTTAGTTCCTGCATTGTTTTGTTGTTCGGGAGTCCAGACACAATGTAAGGAGAATCATTAGATCCCAATGTAGCAGCAGTCCAGCCATGCAGCGGCAGGCTGGACCTTGTGACAGGTCACTCGTGTCACCATTATAACTATCAGACCATGAGGGCTGGCGTGAATAGAAAGGAACAATAGCGGGTGGGCAGACTGAATTAAGGCAGACCTTTCAGCCCCGCGTCTGGCTCCCAGCGTGCGCGGAGAAGCTCCCGTCATCACTGGATGACAGGTGACAAACGGTGGGCAGACGTCTGCAGTGGGAAAACGGGGGAAACCCCATGTCCATTTACAGGCGAAGGTCCAGTCGGCATAAAAAACGCGTCGTGCCGGTGATTCCACGGGAGAGGACAGAAGTGCGGAAAACAGGAAATGCGTAATTGTGACATCAAGCGTCAATGCCAAGGAACAGAAGGTGCGTCTCTGAGGTTCATGTTCACAATAGGTCTGACGATGACTCTTCTTGGTGAGTTGCCTGTCTCCCTGCTAGCGGATTCCTCCAATAGGCACAGATGTTGAGGCCTACGGCAGAGAACAAACAGATCCCCGTCAGTCGGCGTTGGCTGAATGTTGCCCCATGTCTTTCTTGATGACTGTTGACAATGGAGCTCAGGGCCTTGAAAGGAAGGGCGACTCGGAAACCAGCTGCCACACACGTGCACATGCAACCCCCCCCCCCCCCCACCATCATGAAGGATGCATAGGGCCATTGGTGAGAGTGGGGGGAAAAGGGTAAGCATCTTAGGAAGGGACATCTGGGGGCGGCTCCCAGCACACTGCGGATTTGGGGGTGGGCTGGGGGCCCCGTTTCAGGATGTCCACGTGGTGGACGGATGCAGACTGCTTGCACAATGTGGGAAGGAAATCAGGAGGCACAAGGGCATCTGCTAGCCCATATGTTCCTCAGAACAGATGGGTTCTTCCCAAACCCAGGTTCCCACCACTGAGGCTAGTGAAAAGGTCAATGGCCCAGTTCTTCATACAGGTGAAATACGGGAAGGTCAGCAGCCGAACTGATGACTGGTTTTTAATTAAAACAGTTCCTTGTATTTTAAAATATCTTTAATATCCTTTTTTTTAAAACTAATTAAGATCGTCATCATCAAGCCATTGTGTGAAACATGATTTGTGTCATTAGGTGTGAAAGTGAAAATGACTGTTTTTGCTTGTGTGTGTTTTTTTTTTTCCTTCCCAGATTTGGTCGTGGTAGAGACTCCAAAAGTACTGAAGAGTTCAAAAACTGGCAGCAAAATGAGTATTTGCTCTGCAGAAATTAATTACAGGCGGGTCAAGGATTCCGTGTCGGGGGGAAAGGCCTCTTTTGGTGGTAGCGGGAGGATGTCCGCTCCGCAACGAGCTCCACGTGAACTTCCACCGCAGCATTCGCCCAAAATCACCGCCGATTCCCAATTAATTAGGAAGCGACCATTTCCCCCCCCCCCCCCCCCCCTCTTTGC